>WAAD01007149.1:19126-50901 GCA_013389945.1 Fregata magnificens
TGGGGACAGCCGGCCCCTGAAACAGCTGGGATGGGGGACCGGGTCTTGGGGACAGCCGGCCCCTGAAACAGCTGGGATGGGGGACCGGGACGTGGGGACAGCCAGCCCCTGAAACAGCTGGGGTGTGGGGACAGCCGGGGCTTGGGGACAGCCGGCCCCTTAAGCCAGACAGGGTGGGGGGACAGCCAGCCGCCACCCTCTGAGCCAGCCGGGGTGAGGGACCAGAGTGTGGGGACAGCTGGCCCCTGAACCGGCCGGGGTAAGGGTCTGCCTGTCACCTCACGCCTCTGCGCTGGTTTATCTGTCATCCCAAGATGTCCAAGCGCTTCTGCTCTNAGCCCCTGAAACAGCTGGGGTGTGGGGACAGCCGGGGCTTGGGGACAGCCGGCCCCTTAAGCCAGACAGGGTGGGGGGACAGCCAGCCGCCACCCTCTGAGCCAGCCGGGGTGAGGGACCAGAGTGTGGGGACAGCTGGCCCCTGAACCGGCCGGGGTAAGGGTCTGCCTGTCACCTCACGCCTCTGCGCTGGTTTATCTGTCATCCCAAGATGTCCAAGCGCTTCTGCTCTGGTGTGCTAGCTGATGCCTTGACTTGGAACCTAGCAACATCCAAACCCTCTGCGCTCTTGTGCTGCCTGGGCTGTTGGTCCATCCCCTAGCGATACCTAAATTCCTCCAAACTCACACCACACGATGCGCTGAGTCTTAACGTGGTGACATGCAAACACCCGCACGTTCCCATACCATGTAGCGCATTCGTTTTTGATTTAGCAACCGGGGAGCTAGGAATTGCTTTTTTTTCTGTCACGCTCCCACGTGTACAGAAAAATGTCTCCTAATGCTTTCTTGTTAGAAACTACGAACTCTGTGCTCCCCGCCCTCCCTCTCTCCAACATGTCACTGAGGTACCTGTGAACCAGAGCCAGGTTTGTCCTCATGTCCTCAGAGCGGTAGTTCTGGCTGTCAGGGTCTCACACGGTTGTTCCCTCATCCTGAGAATTCCTTCTCCCTTTTGAGAGAGGCTCCCGGAGCATGAAATGCTCCATCCCACTGGTGGGAGCAGGAACGCCACTCAGTTTTGTTTCGAGTTGTCCTCACCAAGGCCTGCAGTGCCCCTGCTGCATAGAGCTTTACTGCCGCCTTGTCACCCTTGCCTGCTCGCTGTATGCGCTAACGTTGGAGGAAGCCACTTGCGGGCAACCTGAGTTTGTAAGTCAGGGCTTGGTGATGACTGCTCTTGTTAGTGTTTTCACCGTATTCGTTTTCTGAATACAAGCACTGAGCCGCACAGCTACAGCTGCTCTTGTGGTGGCTTCCAGAGGCCCTGGAAGGCGTACGCAGAAGTAATTCGTCTTCACTTCCTTCTGGATGTGCCTTTTATTCCCAAGAGTAACGTACGTTAGAGACAGTCGGGAAGCAGCTGTTTGAATTCAGTTGCAGAAGCGAATCCTTCCCTGTGTACGTGGACTTCACCTGCCTGGTTCTACCTCCCTAGTACAGTTACACAAGTGTTAATGGATTCCTGGGAAACCCTTGGGCCAGGGGGAAGCCGTCCCCACATGCAGAAACAGAGACGCATATGTAACGGCCTTGCCAGGAAGGTGCAGAAATCCAGCACTTGAGCCCAGATCCCCATCATCAAAGTCCTGTACCTTGACTTTGAGACGTCGTTTCTGCTCACCACTGGTTTGTGTATTCCCAAGGTACGGATTCCATGCATGTGGATATTGGTAGGTGCTGGTTGAAGAGTGTCCGTCTCAGCAAGGGTACATTTGGGGAACAGAAATTGTACCTGAAACGTAAAACATGGTTGGTTGACAATCTGTTGTCTCATTCTTCTAAAAGAGGGGTCAAAGTTTTCATCCAGCTTTCCATGTGCTTAGGTTGAACCATCCCAATGTAGTAAGAGCCTGTGAAGTTCCCGAGGAGATGAACTTTCTGGTTAATGATGTTCCTCTTCTGGCAATGGAATATTGTTCAGGGGGTGACCTCCGGAAGGTAATGTCTGCTTTGCTTTGCAATATGTAGCAAAATAAGCGGAGTCAATGCTGTTTCTGTGACTGTGGTTGGCTGTGAAACCGTGTATGTTCTGTGGCACTCTCCTTTTTAGGTATGGGTGTGGGGAGGTAAATGCAAAGTGGAAAAAACCCCACGCGTTGGAAATGAGGCTTGTGTTTTTGAAACCAGAGGACAGAGAGCCATCCAAGGGCAGATCCTCTTTTATCCTGAAGCAGCGTGTCCTTTCATGGAACTGCTTTAGCATTAATACAACTTCCCGTAGCCTAGACACTCGCACCCAGTGTGTTTGGCTTTGCTGCGATGTGTGTCTCTCTGTTTGGAGTCTGATCTGGTTTTGATTCACGTGTATCCAGTGTTGTATTGCTCTCAGCACAGGGAAGGATCCTTTTGGTACTGGACTGGGGCCTCCAGGGCTTCAGAGACTTTCCTGCTGAACGGGGAACTGCCCTTCTGCAAAGCAGCAACACCCAAGGGTAAAGGAACCTTTCGGTAGTTGCCCAGGCAGCGGCTGCATGGCCTGATAGAGTTTATGCTCCCTTTCCATTGCAGCTGGATTCAGGAAGCAGCCGTTTGTATACAGGTGAAGAAGCAAATCCCTGTTGATTAAGGTTTGCTTAGAAATCACCTCATTTAAGTGATCAGGAAGCTTATTTTTCTGTTGTTGTTTCTGTTACTGGTGTTAAATAGCGCTGGAGGAATGTGAGCAAGTTTTGAACGCAGTAACTGCATATCTGCAATAGCATCTAGTGTATTGGTAACTTACGGAGCCTCATTTTATGTTTTCGAGTTGTTTAAAAGAGGGACAATTTTAAGAGACAAGGTTGGCAATGAAAGGAAGTGGGTGTATACGAAAACAGCATTTGGGTGTTGCAAACACACGTAGCTGACCATGTTCTTGGTGACGCTTGGGTGTTGTATTTTTGCAGTAAAAGTTTTGAGACTACTTGAAGGTAAATTGCAGACCCTGGCAAAGAAATTTGGGGTTACATTAGCTCTACTTGCAAGGCAGTATTTGGTCATTTAATTTCTAATGAATCCTTAGATGTTGCATAGATGCTGGGACAATTTAGGAAGTAACATGCTTCATTTCATCTGATTGCATGTAATGCTTTGTTCCTTAAAGAAAAAAAAAAAAAAGATGCATGGTTTTTCATTTCTGATCCTGCTCTTCTTTAAATCTTTCTCTTGCACCCGCTTGGCATCATTTGTGTTTTGCACCACTATTAATTTCTCATTGCACAGCCGTAATCTTCCATAAAGCCTGGAAAAGCATCTGCTTCTGTCTATGGCCTACGCGCATTTTTATGCTTGTGCTCTTTCAGGGTAGCGTTCTGGGCTCTGAGCTTGATTTCTGACTTTGCCCTTCTCCTGCTTTGTTGTTCAGCACATCTGCCCAGAACTTAAGGAGTGAGACGTTGAAGTTTGGCTTCTCCCCCGTAGAGCTTTGACTACTGGCTGTGCCTGAAGTGTGAGGGGCAGGCAAAACCGTGAGGATACGTCACGGGAGGGGTGGCTGCAGTGCAGAGGTGTACCTCAGTCATCTATAAAAGCCTTCAGTGTAGTGATCAAAAAATCAGATCACGTGTTGATTGACTCAGAGCGTATGCAAGAAATTGCTGAAGCTACTTATTGACAGATCATTAAGACAGCGATTGGGAGGGGGTTTCCGACGGTGCTTCTACCATACCTTTTGCTAGAGGAGAAAAATTCAGGGTAAGGGAGAAGAGAGATGAAGCAGCACTTTAGAGTGGAGGCAGGGTTGAGAGTTCAGGTCATGATCCGTGCTGTGGACACTCCAGTGATCCACAGGCCAATGATCTGCTTTTTAGCTCAGGGTTAACTAGGTGGGTGACCTAGAAGTCAGTGTGCTGAAGTGTCGAGCAGCTTCTTCTCGTTGTGGGAGGGTGGTCAGGAAGGAGACCGTGTCCCAGGGCAGAGCTAGCCAGCGATTGAGCGCTCTGAGCTGAAGAAGGTGACTTGTGTGGAGTGGGGCAGCCTGCGGCAAGAGCCCCGTTAACAGAGAACGTGCCCTTTGCTGGTTTTAGGGTGGCTGACCGTGAGGCGGGTGGCTGGTACTGTGCCTCGGACCCTGCAGGGCTCAGGCAGCGTTACGGGAGTGGGGACTGACGACAGGTGACTGCGGAGGTGGCTGCAGAGTGTTTGGCAGCCTCTCGCAGTGGGGGCTGATACCTGGGTGGCTTTTCCATAGCACAGAGTATCGCTTGGGTACAGCACACTGAGAAAAACAGGCTCTGTTAGAGTCCATGGCCAGCTTGTTCAGATTAAAACAGCAATTGCTTTGGGCCAGCTGGGCTGTTTGGGAGCTGTAAATGACTGCAGTGATCTTCTCTTCCGTGGCCTACGCTGAATTTAGGAGTTAACCTGTTGGTTTCCCTTCTCATCCTTTGATCAGTGACCCGTGTTTGAATGCCAAGGGCTTAGGTGCATATCCATTCCTTTTGCTTTTTGTCACTCAGTTTATTTTCGTCGCTGGAGAGTTGTTCTTCCAAGCAGCACTCCTGCTTCGGGTATTTGGGGTGTTCCCAAATCCCACCAAGCCAAACCTCAGCAGAGGAGGAATGAGCAGATTCCAGGAGCCTCAGGATCCCCACTGCCTGCAGCCATATGGCCCTGTCTGCATCTCTTGCCCATTTGCTTTCTGATGGCTTTCATGCTTTTGTGGTATTATTCTAGCAGTCCAAATCTTCTTTTCAACCCCATCCCTGTGCAGTGAATTTTCGTCTTGTCCAAGTTGTTTTCTTTTTCCCCCCATGCTTTTATTTCACAAAGCCAACTACCTCATTCAACTAGAGTTATATTTGAGCTGTGCTGTTTTCTGTGTCGTGTCAGCAGGGGATGGAAGATGTTGTTCTTGACTGTGTTAACTGTTGCGCTGTGGGTCTAAACATCTTTTTCTTTACTGTAGTTGCTAAACAAACCAGAAAACTGCTGCGGACTTAAGGAAAGTCAAATACTTTCTCTGCTTAGCGACATTGGTACGTAGTCTAATGCCTTTCTGGTGTTTTGTTTTTTGGGTTTGGGGTTTGGGTTTTTTTTATTATACGTAATGGCATTTTGCTTTTTCAGCTGACCCTGAAAAGGGGACTAACGAGAACAGGGCGTTAACACAAATCAGGTTTCTATTCCAGAGGAAGGACTTGGTATCCCTGCTGGTCACAGAGACAAGAAGCTTGCACTAATGATGTGTCTGTGGAGTGGGATCGGAAAAGCTGTGTAGTGGTCAGTTGTAGGTAACTATGACCTTAATGTTCTATTTTGTTAAGGTCACACTTTTCCGTTCAAACCCCGTTTTCCGTTCATGGCTCTGGAGATGCCACACTGCATGTCACTTGAAGGAATGCAACTTTTACCAGCCTAAAAGCAAGGCCAACGTGAGAAGTGCCGAAGTTGCCCCGTGGCTGCTTTGTCTAGGGTGTGCTTAGTAGGAGGGAAATTTTGTTTGTTCAGGGTGACAGTACGGAGGAGATGATAAACTGCAGTGGAGCTGAGAGCAAGGTAGGTAAGAGCATAGCACAAGAGGAAGCCAACTATGCTGTGGCTAGTCCAGCAATCTTCTGGCTAATGATGCGCTTTCAACTGAGGGTTAATTAGGTAGGCAATCCCAAAATAAGGGCGCCTAAATGTTGAGAAGCTTCTCATTTTGGAAGAGCAGTTCTGTTGGTCTGTATTAGAGTTGTGGCTAGCACAGGGATGGAGATCATTGTCTCCTTTACTCGGCACTGGGGAGGCCACACTGGGGTACGGTTGTCCACATCTGGCCCCAAGTTCCAGAGGGACGTGGAGATCCTGGCAAGGCCCTGCAAAGGCTGCCCAGGGCCTGGAGCACCCGACCCACCAGGAGATGGGCTTGTTGGGTCTGACCACAGGGAGGCTGAGGAGGGGTCTGAGAGCTGCCTGTGGCTAACAGAAAGGGCAGCTGCAAAGGTGATGGATGGGACCAAACTGTACTTGGTGAGCAGCGTAACAAAAGGCACCAGCCCTATCTTGCACCATGGGAGTTTGAAGCGCAAAGTCGGAGAAGAGGCCCCTTTTCCCCACCGACACTGCTGTTGTGCTGTGCGTGGCTCTAGGGGGTGCTCCCAAGGCAGCCTGCAGGGAGGCAGAGTGATGACAAGATGAGAATTAGCCAGGCATCAACTTGATCTGCGTTACAGAAGGTGTCTGATACCATGTGGATTTGAGATTCTGCAGTTTAGAAAGGGAGCAGGCAGCAAATCCGTACGGGATGGGAGTAGCCCAAGGTGACAGCCCTGCTCATAGGGAACAATTTAGTTTTATACCTTTGGGTGCCTGCTTTTAAGCCGTTTCCCAAGGCTGTAGTGATCCATGGAACTCATTCTGTGACACAAACTTGATGGTCTCCAGAAGCGTTTCAGCAAATACCTCATTTTTCAAACTGTTGAGCTTTAGCTTGCTTGATGCCAAATTCTTGACCGCCGAGAGCACTGTAAGAAAAAAAAGATGTGAGACTTCAAACTGGCCTTCCTGTCCATCAGGAGGTGCCTGGCTTCTTGGACACCCTGGGGAGGACAAGTCATCTGATTGAGAGTTTCTACAGATGGTTTCTCTAGCGAGTAGGCTTTCCAGGAGAGCTCCTCAGTAGAGCTCCTTGGTTTTTTAGTTCTCTTACAGATAACCCATCTCTACTTGTAGGGATGGAGCTGGTTTTGGCATGAGAAAGCATTTTGGACGTATTGGCCTTCTTCTGTCCTTTCAGTGCTCAGAGGGCTTGCAGCTGAGTTCCTGAAATCAAGCACAACTCTGCATTCCTTCATCCTTGTTCCCCTTCCACCTGCAGAACGGGGTCTGTTGTCTTCATAATAAGTTGAGTGTCTGTGGCATGTCTTTGACAAAGACTTGAAAATGCAGTGGAGAAGAAATGCAAGTTAGAAGCTGTTAAATGTATAAATGAGTGGTAAATCACTGAAGGTTGGGGACTTTCTCCCTGACAGGAGAAAGTATTCGAACTGTGGACAGGGCATGTTGGTTGAATAAGTCTCTTAAAATAACCCCGTAAAGAATTTGCAGTCACAGCTGGTTAGAAGTAGACTTTACACGATGTGCAGTTGGAATATCTTTTGTATAGGAAAATGTAAAATACCACGATGGAGATGAGAAAATACAATACCTGCCTTGGACCTTTCATGGGACCTTTTATTTCCACTTGCACATCTCCAAGGTTGAAAAATCATGACTTCAACAAAAAAAAAAAAAAAAAAAAACAAACAAAAAAAAAAACAACCAAGCAAATAAACCCCTCAAATTTCGAAAGTCGTCTTCTGCTATTTTGTCTGTGGCTATGTCCTGTGGCAGACACTTGCTTGATAATCTTTTATTTAGCAGCCAGTGGTGGTGTTTGGGTGGACCAGTAGTGAATTTTCCACTTCCCACAGGCAGGATTTCTCTTGTTTCTTTTTTGTTAGTGGCTCCACAGTCCCCTCAAGGCAGTTCAAGGGTGGACTGTTGCCACAAGGCAAAGTCCTGCTCTTTGCCTTCTCTTGGGCGCGTGCTCCCATTCCCTCCCCTATTGCGGCCACTCCCATACCCAGGTGAGGAGCAGGTTCTGGAAACCAGCCTGGCTAAAACCTGATTATTTTTTTTTCTTAGTAGTTTCCAGCTGGATCGTTCCCAGGATCAAGCTGGTCACGTGGTGCCATAAGTGCTTGTGCTGCCACGGAAATTGCGTCTGGGAGAGTTTGGGAACCTGTGTTCCTTCTGGGGACAGACCCCACGTAGATTGGCTTAAAGCAATCACGGAATTTCATTTTTAGCGGTGGGAGTGACAGAAGTGGTGCTACTTTGAGCACATCAGTCCCCTACCAGCAGAGAGGAAGCCTTGAGTCCCTAAGTTCAGCGTTGCTAATATTGACCGGGGCATTGCTGGCGGCACCTGGGTCAGCTGCTCCACGCAGCGTTAACCAGAGGCTGCCCAGGAATCAGTTTTTAGCTCCAGCCATGTTTCTGCTTCATCGCAGCTGGACGGTCCCTTCTCTGATGGGGTGGTTTGCGTTGTGGTGCTTTGCCAATGGTGGAAGTTTGCTAGAAGCTCTATAAGCCACAGTCTGGCAGTAGTTTTAAGTCAAAGGGAAACTCGACTTGTTTCATTTGCTTAATTCGTTTCAGTGCTTTCTTTCATCAGCATTTTGCATAATGTGCTCACATATGTAAATAGGTGTTTTTGTTATCTTGCGTTAATTTACCAAGATCTTAGGCTAGAGGACATGCAGAGCTGTTTCAAGCCGCTTGCACATTTTGAAGACCTGTTTTGCTTGTCTGCGTGTTGTGGTTCACTTTGTAACTCCACAGTCTGAGAAGAATTCAGCTGCTTTCTGTAAGGCAAGAGATGTGACCTGCGGTTATGCCACGGGGTCTGAACTCCGTAGCAACCTCCATTCCTGCAGAGCAGAGGAACAGAGCTAGTTCAGTCCTAGCGTAAACCTGACAAATCTTTTAAGTCAATAGTTCTTAACGGTGCTTTAAAATGGAAATGATTGATGTCAACCGCAAAGTCAGGGATATTAGATTTTTATCAGGTGTGTCTTTAATCAACGTGAGTTTATTTTCTATTAAATCAAACGCGTGTCTTTCAGGGTCTGGTATCCAGTATTTGCATGAAAACAGAATTATACACAGAGATTTAAAGCCTGAAAATATTGTTCTTCAGGATGAAGGTGGGAAGGTAAGTCAGGTGGCTTCTGTCAGTGGTGTTCCCACTGTCATTTCCAGAAGTTGTCAGCAGCTTTGTCTCGCCTGAGAGAAATAAACGAGAACAAGTCATTTGTGGCATTGAACTGGGCTGAAAACTGCGCTGTGAATTTATTAAAAGTTCACGTCTTCTTGAAGCCACGAATCCTATCATGCTTATTCTTAAATCCTTGTCATTAAAAACAACTTTTTGCTTCCATTCAAGAACCCTACCTGCAACAGAATGTGAACGATACGAGATTGTAGCGTATTCCTGTGTTTGTGGCTTTGAGGCCTGCGTGTAAAATCAAGCTAGTTCCGACAGTCAGCCTAATGGATTTCTTGGTGAAAATTGTTTTCTCTATTATTACTCTTTAAACAAATAACTTCAAATTCCTGGATAAAAAGCGAGATACTCTGCTTGGCCAAGCTGTAACTGGCAAGCTGCTTTAAATGAAGTCAATTCTAAGTTGAGGTAGGTGGACGACGCCAGCTTATGTGGTGAAACAGCAAGCCTTAACGCTGTGTCACGTGTCGAAGCTTTGCCATGGACTTTCTCCAGAATTTCCATTCTGGCTTTCCTCTTCTTGAGTGTATGCTGTGGATGTCACTGCACAGATTTTGGGTTGTTTGGTGAGGTTTTTTTTCTCTGAATTTGCTCTTCTGATGAACTATTTAAACTGTCTACAGATTGTTCACAAAATAATAGACCTGGGATACGCAAAGGATCTGGATCAGGGAAGTTTATGCACTTCATTCGTTGGAACATTACAATATTTGGTAAGATTTTTTTTTTCCCCCCTCTGTACAAGTGATGTGGTATTGCCACATTTTAGAGAGTCACGGAAGTGTGTCTCAGAAGGAACCTACAGAGGTCCCTTGTCCAGCCTCCTGCTCGCAGCTGGACTGTCACCAGCACTAGGTCAGGGCAGCCGTGGCTTGGCCCAGCCAAGCCCTGAAACCTCCAAAAATGGAGATCCCGCACCTTCCCGGGGACCTGTCCCAAGGGTTTTCCCTCTCCAGGGGAAGAAGTGTTTTCTCATGTCCAACCTGAGCCCACCCGATGGTGATCTGGTGCCGTTGCCCCTCATTGTATCACTTGTCGCTTCCAAGATGAAGCTCTCCAGGCCCTCCAGCCTCCCCGCAGCCAGACCCAAAAAGCCCAGCACCGTCCTGTCTCCTCGTGGGTTGGGAGCTCCAGGCCCCAACCCACCGGGCAGCCAAAGCGGGGCTGCATCAGGGTCCCCGTGCCACTCTGGAGCTGGGGGCCACTCCTAGACGCAGCTTTGTCTCTGCAGAAATGCTAGAAAAGAGATGACCTGAAATACCATTTTCAAAGTGTCTTTTTATGATCCTTTTTAGGCTCCAGAACTCTTTGAGAATAAATCCTACTCGGTTACTGTTGATTACTGGAGCTTTGGAACGATGGTGTTTGAATGCATTGCAGGATTTAGACCTTTCTTACACAATCTACAGCCGTTTACCTGGTAAGACACTTTATTCTGCAAGTGGTGATGCCAGGCAACAGGAACGACAGCCACTGTGTGTGGTGAGGTGACAGCGTGAACCAGAATGATAAATTATTGTTCGTTAGGTGCTGAGGCTGGTGGTCTGCTAAGCTTTGCAGAAGCCACTGATACTTCCTTCAGTAGTATCAATGACAGTTCGATTGGCTATTTGTACATGTTGTAGTACGTGCTTATTACATTGTGTGGTAGCCTCTGGTCATCATAATTCCTTCACAAGTGAAATTTGAATCAAAAAATATAATTACAAACCAGTCTGTGTTATCGGTGTCAGAAAAATGTAATGGGAAGGAGTGATACAGTCCTTTGTTCGCCTAGGCTGTGAGGTTCCTTGTTTTTAGCAATAAGTAACAACACAGCAAGACAGAGTGTGTTTTGTGCAGCAAGCACATAGTTACGTCTTTGTAAGTAACTTTACAAAAGTGATAAGTGAAAGACTTTCACCTGCGTATGGAGGTTTCTGCTGGCTCTTTGAGGGCTAGAAGAAGGGGCAGAAATAAATATTTTTATATCTCCGCTTCTTACCTTGCAATAGCAGGAGTGTATGTAAGCTTCGTAAAAGGGTGATTCTGCAACAGAAAAAATATGAAACTTTCTTTTCTGTTAGCATTGAAATAATAACAGGAGAAAAGGTAAATTTCAGGTTTTATGCTAGTATTAGCTTAAAAAATCATTATGTGTTAACAAAAATAATTTTAACCAATATGTGGCAATAGTTTCTCTTTTAACCGCTAATTCTTGGGATCGTATTATTTTAATAGTTCAATATTTGTTGCATTTTTTCCAACATGGAAAACTTGATTTCCTAATGTAAATAGTGGAAAACTAATGAACGGACGAGATTAGAAACAGCTCTTCCCTATACCATAAAAGAAGGAAGAGAACAGCGTAGGCCACACGCACGTAGCTTCAGTTCCAGTTGGGGCTGACTTGGGAAAGAGAGCAGGCTGGCAGCCTCCAGGAGCAAGAAGCATTCAGCGGCTTCACAGCTGACTGATGACTGTTGACTTGCCCTGGGAAATCCTGCTGCTCCAGGAGCAGCTGAGCTCTAGGCAAGGTTCATACCAGTGCTGAAGCGAGCCAAGCTGAGGAAACAGAGGCGGAGTTGCTGGTGATGCTTTCCCTGGTACTGGATCAGATAGCATGCTGCGTTTCTCACGCTTATTAGATGCTTCACTCGGATCAAGGTAAGGGCAGTGGTTTTGCCAGATGACTCTTGCAAATCTTATCTGTCTCATTAATGTGTGGAGGCTGATTTTGTTGTGCAGGCTTGCTCTGTGGTCAGTGAATTGTTACCTATTGATCCTCTTGTTTGACGCTGTCCAGACCTCCTTGCAAGCAGGTGCAAAAATGTTTCCAGAGACAGAGTTAATTGCAAGGACTGCCCTCTTCCACTTGGAGATGTTCTGGGTGGGTTGTTTGGAAATGTCTTTGTCCTGAAAGAAGAGGTTGTTTTCTAAAGCTACTAGACTGTGGCGCTTTTTGCTGCTGCCATATTCAGTTGGCCCTTTACAAAAGGAACATTGTAGGTATATCCACAAAGGATTTTATTTTCTAGGCATGAAAAAATCAAGAAGAAGGATCCAAAGCACATCTTTGCTTCTGAAGAGATGAATGGGGAGGTTCGCTTTAGTACCCATTTGCCGCAGCCTCACAGCCTCTGTGGGTAAGTGTGTCCTTGTGGCTCCATGTGATAATTTTTGGCTTGTCTTTTAAACTAAGGGCTCCTCCTTCTTTATCCCAAGCACTGAGGGGTCCTCCTTCTTTCCCCGAAGGAGTGTTTCAAGCTCCTGGCAAGCTACCGTTTGCTGTTAAGAAATAGCCCGTAGCCACACGGCTCTTTTTTGATACCTTTGGGCTCTCCAGTGGCAGTTCACCTTGCGGTTGGTGGGATGATGGCAGTTCACCTTGCAGTGTCAACTCTGTGACTGCTTTTCACCCGTTACCACCAGGCCACTGAGCAATATCTACCCGATAACTTGACGGTATTGAATCTCATAAAGCAAGTACTTGAGTACTTGCAGTACACAGTGCAGTGCTGTTGTACGCAGTGAAGTAGCTGTTCCACGAAAGCAGAAGCTTCTAGTACTTGTGTTGGGAAAACTGCAGCAAGTTCAGCAGAGGCCACAAAGATGGTCAGAGCCTGTTGAATAGAGCATACAAGGAGAGGCCCGTGAAGCTGGGCTTCTTCAGTCTGGCAAAGAGAAGGCGAAGGGCGTTCTAATTTTGTCTTCTATTATCTAGTTGGGTGTTACAGAGGCAACAGATCTAGGCTTTTCTCAGAGGGGCAAAGTGAAAGGACCAAAGGCAACAGCACAAGTTAGAACAAGGAAAACAAAATTTGGGCACGGGAAAAAGGTTTCCCCGTGCTAGTGATGCGTCCCTGGGACAGGGCACGCCGAGCAGTGGGGGATCTCCGTCTGTGGGGACTGCCCAGACTCACTTGGACACAGTCCTGGGCAGCCTGCTGTAGCTACAACATTGGCCCTCCTGTGGGCTAGGGCTCAGACCGGAGACCTCCAGGAGGGCCTTCAACCTGAATTAATTGGTCGGTACCAAGTCAGAAGTCAGACTCTGATCATTTGTTACTTACTTAGCATTTCTGTCTTTAGATGCGCCCAGCAGTGCAGCACAACTCATTGGCACTGGCAGATTTCTAGGAAAAGTACTGGAGTTGAGAATGTAATAAGTGGCTTTGTGCCAGTGCTTTGGGCTTTTTGCACTGTGTACTGTCTTTAAAGATGTTCTTGACGATAAATGTACGTGCTTCTTGTGTGGATAAACGTGGAGGAGAACCTTCCAGGCAGCTCTGCAACGTGGGGATGGTTATTCTGCAGACCTGGCTTTGAAAACTATTCGATTTTATGTGTATCACAGGTGGGTTTTGGAGGAAAAAAAAGAAAAAAAAAAACGAAAAACAATTCTCCCCCTTATCCATTTTGACACACCTTACTGATGTGTCAAAATACTTTTGACTCCGTGGAGTCAGGAAGAGGGAGAAGTGTAATGCAAGGTATATTGGATGGGCGTGTGCTCTTGCTGAGGTCAGTGAAGATTGTTGTTACGGTGGGGATGCTCACTCTGTATGCGCTTTCCTCCCCTTCCAGGTTTTCCCTGCTGTCAGGATGAGCGACTGCAGCGAATTCACTGTTCGTCACGTGTTCAGCGAACGTTGCACGCATGGTCTCTAACCAAAGAGTTGTAACCTTATTGCTGTTGTGAGACCCGAGTTTCCGAAGTGGACTGAGTGTGGTAGAATATCTGCCTTCTCTTTCTTACGGCCCTTCTGTTTTAGTTTAATTGTAGAACCGATGGAAAATTGGTTGCAACTGATGCTGAATTGGGATCCACAACAAAGGGGTGGAGCTATAGATCCTGAGACCAGTCGTCCAAAGTGTTTCCTAATAATGGATCACATACTGAATTTGAAGGTGAGTGGGGGTTGTTATTGCATTTAAAGGCCTACTGAAGGCGTCTCAGAGGACAGAAAGTGTGTTCAGTGGAGCAAAGCTGTAATCCTGGCATCATCCAGCTTGCAGGATCATGAGGAATGTTTTTGTTGGTATCAGGGAAGGGATATACAGCCTGTCCAGTACACACCTGAAGGCAAAATGTCACCAGCAATATTAATCTCTAGCTTTGCCCTTGGAGTAGAAGAATGACCCTATATTACTGTCTGTCATCTCAGAAAGGACTCACCAAGGTCAAATAACGGTTTAATATTTGCTAATAACAGTGTTCCTGAACTCTGCTACTGGTGCTGTGACCTCCGGGTCCACGTACTGTAGTAGTACCTGTAGTAGAACAGAGATTACATTCACCTGGCTCTTCTGCTTCAAGTAATTATTGGAGCTTTGCCGGAGTAAGACTAGCTGAGGCAAGCATGTGTAGAAGCCAGAGGATAATTTTGTCTGATCTGGAAGGATTCCAAAGGAGTTAAAGCCCGAAACACAAAATATTGTGCCTATAATTGGGACTTGTCAAAATCCGTATATTGTGGTGTGGTTTAGCTCCTACAGTCTCTGCCCAGATGTAGCAAAACTATAGAGAGGGCCGTGAGAGCGGTGCGAAGACAAGCACTGGTATGTAACAGCTTTTTTGTATGGAGGGATTAAAGGAAACGGGACCCCCTTTCTTGGGAGCAGTACTGGCCAGCATCAGAGACAAGAAGGCTCAAGATGGCCTTTATGCTAGCTTGTCACCATTCTTTTGATGTAATTAAGCTGCAGCATGGCTTGTGAAGGCTATGAGTGGGTTTGATTGTAGTTTTTCTCTGACATTAAGTTAAAAGTTACAGGCCCAGACTTTGAGTTTTATTATGTGGGGCTTTACTGCTGAACTTGATTATTGTAGTCATTAAAACTCAAATGATGCTCTCGGTCTAACATATTAATTGCTACATACTCCCTCCCAGGCCTTTGTGTCCTTTGTCTTTGACAGCCAGTGACTTGTAATCAACTTGTACTCTTTACAGATAGTACACATCCTAAATATGACCTCTGCGAAGATTGTTTCATTTCTCTTGCATCCCGAGGAAAGCCTTCATTCCCTTCAGATACGGATTGAGTCTGAAACTGGAATAAGTACTGGGAATCAAGAACTGCTGTTGGAAACGGGGATTTGCCTGGACCCTCGGAAACCTGCCTCCCAGTGTGTTATCGATGGCGTAGTAAGAACGATTCTGTTTGTTTAATGTCTTTCACATTCTCAGGGAATTGAAAATTTTAGGGAAGATAAATTGCCTTAATCTTCTCCCACTGGAGACAGTTTGCTTTGTAAGTGTAGTAACTCTTAAGCTCTAGCATTATTTCCTTTGTCGGGTAACGTAAGCAGACTCCTATAGCTATAGTCTTGTCTAAGTATTTAAATAAAGTAATTTGCTAGTAAAGGGTCCTTTCTGTGGGATCTATCAAAATCAGGTTTTTTTAAGGCACCTGATAAGAGGAGTGTCTGCCCACAGCAATTAGTTCATGATGTAACCAGGGCCCTCTGGGTTAGTAGGGGCTATGTTTGGGATTTCTCTTGTTTATGTTCTCTTATCTTTTCTCACCAGAGAGGCTGGGATAGCTACATGGTCTATTTGTTTGATAAAAGCAAAACTGTCTATGATGGACCCTTTGCTTCTCGAAGCCTGTCTGACTGTGTAAATTACATTGGTAAGTATGCTGGAGGACAACTGGGAACTGAAAGCACTGCTTCTTATGTAATATGAAAGTAGATTTGCCTTACAAATCTCTGTGTGTTACCTTGAAGGGTGCTCGCTAATTCATAGAGGACCATTTAAGAACCTGGAGCAGCCTAACAAAGTTTCATCTACAGTGCTGTATCTCCACATTTTGTAGATGTAACAGTTCAGAGAATTTATTGCCCACCTTTTTGGAACACTCCTATAGAGCAACCCAAGAATTAATTTAAGGTTTTTGCCGTTGTATTAAATTCTGTGTGCTGAACAGCATCTACCCCACTTAAACACCTAAACCTAAGCATTGCCCCACTTAAATAGAACCACGATGTGAATGAAGGCTTGAGAGATAACATGTGCAACCTAATCTTGTAGCCTAGAGGGAAACTTCTGGTTATGTCTGCACACTATGTCCTGGAAAGAAGATTCTGACTTGGGGACTGTGATTTCATTTGCATAGCCTTCTGCTCTGCTAAAGGATCTTGTCCCTTCACACCCACAGAGTGTTGCAGTGACATCGTGCCGGGAGATGTTTGCAGAACTTGCGTGATAGCCCGCATAGACGTCCTTTGGTGGTACCAAGGGTCAGGGACCTTCTTGTCTTAGGGTTTAGTATCTGTTGTGCACATATCCCTTATTCTCCTCCTCCCCTCCTCTCTGTGCACAGGTACAAACAGGCTTCAGCTCCTTGCAGTCCTGTCTCCTGAGACTGAGTGCTTTGGATGTTCATGAGCAGTTGCCCTCCTACAGCTCTCCTAGATTTATGCTTCTGAACTCCGTATCAGGATCCTGAGAATACAGATTACCTTTTTGCCCTGTACTGTCTCTGATAGTTGCATTTCAGCTGTGATCCATCTCTCGTGTGTCTTGCCTAAGTGAAAGAACAGGTCCGTCATTCTGTGCCGTTGATCATTCAGGCCCTGTATGAGGAAATCCACCTTGCCCTGATCCCAGAGCCAAGCCAGTGTGTTTGGCTGTGTTCCACCAGTTGCAGAACTGCTGTCGTTCCTCTGTGGAGGTTATGAGTTAGGGCTGGTCTTCAGAGACACTTGGCAGAGGTTCAAAACCTGCACTCTTGTAGTGTCGTCCCAACAGTTTTCAGCTCTAGTGACAATGTGCCCATAGCCCCACAGCACTGATCCTACTTCTGGTCTCACCAAGCAGAGCCAAGTGTCTGAGAAAGTCCAGGCCCCTCCTTCCTCTTGAGTTGTTGGGAGTAGAGCCTGTCTGTTGCTGCATGGCTACTGGTGGGATCTGCTCCAGTTGGTCCCTCTTAGTTCTGGTCCTGCTGCCTGGCCCTGGCATCATCAGTATACTTTTAGATCATGCATGAAAGCTGCTTCTCTGCTTACGGCTTCCCTTACATGTCTCCTGAAATGACAGCAGACATCTGCAGGACCTACTATACCTCTATGAAGGTATATGTATGTACCCAATATACCTGTATGAAGGACCTTGTGTGTCTCTATGAAAGAAAAAATTATGTCAAGGGACAGGAGGCATCTACTGGGATACTGTGTGTGAAGGAAATGCCTTGTGACATACAGTTACTGTTAAGTAGCTTAATTTTCTTTGGCCTGGCTCTGCAGAAGTTGTGCTGACTTTCTCTGTCTCCTTTTACTGTCACTCAGGTTTATTCTGATTTGTTTTTTTCTGTGTTCTGGGTTCTTTTATTCTGGTGAATCTCACCACATGGCATCATTGTGCTGAATCTCTTGCAGCTAAGGCTTTTTACAACATTTCTATTGATACGCCAATGTACTGACAGTTCCCCATCTCTATAGGGGAACACATGTAAGTCCTGCAACTTTTCCCCTTAAACATCTATATCAGGAAGCTGGGAGGAAAGGTACAAAAGATTTGAAGACATTTTCAGATGAAATACACATCAGGACAGCGACCAATATCAATTGATTAAATGGAGCAATTAAACTTGCTTTGCTCACTTGGGCGAGTGTTTTAGATAGAGTTTTTGGATGAAACCACCCACGGGTCCCGCCTTGTGCCATGTTTCATGCGGCGTGCCCTGTGTCTGCTAGTGCCAACAGGCCACAGTGCTCAAAGGTATCGGTACTCTCATAGCTGTGAGTTCAAACATGAGCTTTTGCCTGGCCAGTAGCAGGCTGTCAAATACCTGGGGAGCCGTAACGTGAAAAGCTATACACGCTTAGGCAGCGTCACATAAAAACTGAGCAGATCTTATGTGGCTTGATCCCTTAGTTTAGGCACCTGAAGCAGGAATTAGGAATGTTGTAAGCACTGAAGTCCTTTTCTGGAGTTGTCCTTTCATTTGTGTACAATTGCATTTTTCTTGCATTCAGTACAGGATAGTAAAATCCAACTGCCAATTCCTCAGCTGCGCAAGGTATGGGCAGAAGCAGTTCACTACGTGATTGGGCTCAAAGAAGATTATAGCAGGCTTTTCCAGGGCCAGAGAGCTGCCATGTAAGTCGTTACTCCTCATTCAGAAGATTCATTATTATGCAAATACAGAGACTGTTTGCGTGGAAATGTACATCTTGGGGAGTTTTGGTTACCCAAAGTTTTACAGCCCTCTCCTGTTCTATACTTTTACATTATAAGAAATATTTGCGCCGGGAGCTTATTCAACTCCAAGAATTTTACTGCGTAGTACCTGACATTGATAATAACTGAAAAAACTTGAACCTTGAATATAGTCACAGACTCACAGAATGGCTGAGGTTGGCAGGGACCTCTCTGGAGGTCATCCAGTCCAACCCCCCTGCTCAAGCAGGGTCACCTAGAGCTGGTTGCCCAGGACCATGTCCAGACAGCTTTTAAATATCTCCAAGGATGGAGACTCCACAACCTCTCTGGGCAACTTGTGCCAGTGCTCGGTCACCCTCACAGTGAAAAAGTGTTTCCTGATGTTCAGAGGGAGCCTCCTGTGTTTCAATTTTTTGCCCATAGCCTCTGGTCCTGTCACTGGGTACCACTGAAAAGAGCCTGGCTCTGTTCTCTATGCACCCTCCCCTCAAGTATTTGTACATTTTGATCCCCACTCAACTTTCCTTTCTCCAGGCTTGAACGGTCCCAGCTCTCTCAGCCTTTCCTCATTAGGAGAGATGCTCCAGTCTCTTAATAATCTTCATGGCTCTTCACTGGCCTCTCTCCAGTATGTCCGTGTCTCTGGTGTACTGGGGAGCCCAGAACTGGTCCCAGGTGTGGCCCCACCAGCACTGAGTAGAGGGGAAGGATCACCTCCCTTGACCTGCTGGCAACATTCCTCCTAATGCAGCCCAGGATAGTCGTTTCACAGGTGGCAGGATGAGTGGAACTGTTTGTTATATTTGTAGAGTTTTGTCCTGTGATTGAATCACAGAATGGGCAGTGTCATATATCTGAAGTGATAAAAAAGGTGCCAGCATTCACCAGGGGCAACAGGCACTACAGGACCCTGTAAATGCTAAGAAATACTCTACACCGCAAAGACTGTTTAACTGAGCTTGACAAAAAACCTGGGAAATGAGGAAGGACTTTCTCTTCTGCTTGCTGAGGACCTGCACCTTCTGAGGACGTGAGATGGAGGCTGTGACCCCACTGAGACTCCCTGTTCCAAGGATCTTACAAAATTTTTTGCTAGCTGTGTGTTTCCTTCAGGTAACGCGACAGCACTGGCCGCATAAGTCCAGGTACACTTTTCAACTAACATGTGCTGTTCTTGTTTCATTTGTTAGGCTCAGTCTTCTTCGGTATAATGCCAACCTAATCAAAATGAAAAACAATATGGTGTCAGCATCTCAGCAACTGAAAGCAAAGCTGGAATTCTTTCATCAAAGCATTCGCCTCGACCTCGAGAGATACAGTGACCAGATGGCTTACGGCATATGTACGTATTGTGTAATACTTGCCTGGGTGTCTTGTCTGATTCTATAAAGGATCAGACTGACTGTGAAGGGCTGTGGGTAAGAACTAGCTTAAAAGAAAATGAATGCAGGAGCTGTCATTGAGTTCCTCAGCATCTTTATGGGTATTTTTTAGCTGGGGCAGATGCAGGAGAAGAGTTTGGCAGAAGCAAAGGCAGGAGGATAAAAAATAAAATGTTTTTGGAGACCCTCAGTGACAGCGAAACAGGTGGTCAGCTGTTCCCCACTGAGAACACCAAGCTAAGAAAACTGGAGTATTAATAGTACTGGTGATGTAAATGTTTGCTATTTATTCATTCAGAGTCTGATTCATTTGGAGTTGTCACTGGGCATAAAGTGGAGGGCAGAGTTGCCACGCTTCATGTGCAGTGGAAGGGCCACTAACCATCCATGGCAGAACAAACAGGCACGGTGGCTGTAGAAACACCATTTTGAACAGCGCTAAGGGAGCGGTCTTGCTGTGCTTGATATCAGGAGGTAGCATGAGAGATGAGGTGAAAAAGCACCAGCTGCAGTTTTAGTCATAATGTCACAGAACTGTCTGGATCTTACAAATGCTATTCAGGGGAGAATACTAAGATTTATGCATAGTTTGGATATAATGCTAAAAACTAAAACTTGAGTCAAAAAATTATGACTGGGCTGAAGGATGATGATGGAAAATGGAAAGACTTGGTGAACTGGCTTTGGACAGTCTGTGTTTAATCAAAAGTGGCAGTTGTTGAGCTTAATGGTGGAGTCTAAAGACTCAAACTCATTTTAGGCCAGTGATTGCAAACAGTGAAATCCTACCAAGGGGTTTGTATGTGAGTTAAGGTCGAGCATGGAGTTGTTAAGTTGCAACTTTGCTGTCTCTGTGTGATCTCTGGGTCGTGACTCCTGCTTGGAGATTCAGCGTCATGCTCTTTGTGTTCAAATTCAACTGACGTATGTAAAGTTCAGGTCATGCTTTGGTTTTGTGCCTGTATCTTTTTATAAATTAACAACTCTCTTCTCTTAAGCTTCAGAAAAGATGCTCAAAGCCTGGAAGGAGATGGAAGAGAAGGCCTCTCAGTGTGCACAGGTAGGGGATATTAAAGAAGCTTCATTATCTCTCTGTGAAGAAGATCACAGCAGGAACTTACAGCGTCATATGTGCCACTGCCCTGTCCTTTCAGTGTGCTTCATATCCTGCCTGCCGCAGAAATGAGAATATCATTACAGATGCATTAAAAAAAGAAACAGTCCCCAGTCACCAGGTTGTTTGAATCTAGTGATTTGAACAAAACCAGCACAAATGTCACTGGACTCAGTTGTCTATATAGGAAGGTAGGCTACAAAGATACGTTATTTATTGCCCAAAAGAAATGGTGTTGCTATAGACAAAGAGCCTTCCTGGTTGGATTTATTGCACACAAAAAATTCCATTGCTAAAGCTGAAAATAATACCAATCGCTTACTATGCAGTGGTTTCAAAATTGCAGTACTTCATTTAGGAGTACGGACATAAATTTCTGGTATTCTGCAAGCAAATATGCCAATTAGTTTTACATAAGAGTTATCCTTAAGAAATTTAGAGCAGAGCTAGGGCCAGTTCTTACGCTGAGTAGTCCTAATAGTTAACAGATGTTTTCACTTGTGGTTTATGGACAGTTGAGATGTCATAATGGCTTTTCTGTTTCTCGGAGAGTTAGTTCTGCGAGAAAGGCTAGTTGAAATTTATCTACTGCTTCGAATTCTGATCTCTGTCTTCTGGGAATGACCATTTTAGTTCTGCCTCCACTGAAAAAGATGAGGAGACAGAGGCCTTTTTGACAGAGAGTAATTCTGTCTACAGTTCTGTCCAGACCTTTATAGGGAAGGAATAAGCTTTTAACTGTGAAAACTAGGGACAGAGTTAGGATGATCGTAGTTTATTGTCAAAAGCTGTTTCTTCTTTTCTACTGGATGTACTGAATAAAGCTTGGGAGGGGGGAGGCATTCAGAGGGGAGCATTCAGAAGGAATGCAAGGAAAAAATCAGCACATTTGTAATGTATTTCTGAGTAGACGTCTTTAAAATATCTCAAAAAGTACTCTTTCTTTTTGTGCTCCACGATAGTAGCTAGCTGCAGGAGTGCCAAGAACATTGCATGTTCTGCTGACCAGAACTGTCACGTGGTTTGCTGGGCTGATGTCTCGCATTTCTGCTCTCCCCTGCAGGGATTTCTTGTATTGGCTCTCAGAGTAATACAGAGGACAGTGATTAATACATAGAAATCCTGGACAGTATTAGAAACACAAACAATAAATTACATTGCCTATTTTTTTTCCCCTAGGAAGGAACAGACCGGGTAGTTCAGGTTCTGGGATCCATTACCTATCTTCATCTACGTCAAAAGGTTCTTGGAGCCTTGATTCTGCTTGCTCATATGATGGAGATCAGGAGAATTGGGATTCCCACCTGAATTCACCTCTGTTTAGCTCTTTAAATTTGTGAAACAAGGACAATCCCAGAATTTAAAGAGCTAACAGCCTCCTTTGGTTATGTGGCTTCTCACTGCTGCTTCTTGGTTTATTCTTTACCTGCAAGACCTACAGACATCCCTTTTGGGTCAAGGGGTCAAATCCCGTTTATGTAGCCTCATACCAAGTACTTCTGCAGCTTCAGCAAGGGGTACGTTCTGGAAAATGTTCAATTTTCAGGTCTTGCAGCCCCAGGACAGAAAGGAAAAAGCTGAAATATCTCAAAATACTTTCCCAGGAAGGCAGGTCAGTGCCCACAGTCCATGGTGCTAAGACCCGCAACGGTGACCAGTGCTTTCTTAACCATGCTGGGGATCTCCAGTGCATGTCTGGCACCACGTAGCTACTCCTCATGCTCAGAAATGTTGCCGCTGGCTGCCTCACCTAACTTACTGTGGGGGCTTGGCCTAAGATTGGTAACTTTTATATTGCTTTGAGGAGGATGTGAAATACCGGAGAAATGTCAGGCCAAAATGTATATGGGAGGGTAAAATGTGAGAGCACCCTCTGTCCATTCTGTAAGAGGAGGAGAATAAGTCTTCGCTGCTGGTATGTATGTAGAGCCAGAGAGTGTGAGTGTGTGCAGCGTGCATCTCAAAGAGATATGAAGAAGCTGGTTTTTCTTATCCGGTGTGGTTGTCAGAGATTTGGATCTAGGTGATATCATGCACTGAGAAGATAATAACAGTAACCTCAATTATTGTAGCAGCAGTCATGTCAAAGAGCTTTTTTTCTCCTAAACTCTGCATGGAGTGAGCCCATTATCCAAATAAGTATTCTGAAGATCTTTATCTACATTATTGCTCTCCTCCTTCAGTTTGATTTGTACCTACGTTTCCCCATTAGGCTGAAGATATTGGATATCTGGATGAGCAGATCATGGCTCTGCACACAGAGATTGTAGAGCTTCAGAAGAGTCCATACGCAAGGCGCCAAGGAGAGGTCATGGAGAGCTTGTAAGTCCTTTGCTTATTGTTTTTATTGCGCACAAATGGATTTTGTGTATTTCAGTGTCTGAGGGGTTTGGTTTTTTTTTTTTCCTCTGTTGGTGGTTCCATCAGCACTTTTGAAATGCACTCCTTGCTTTTTTGCAAACTGCGAGTACAGAGTAGTTTGCAATCGGTTTAAGATCATTTTGCTGGTAAAAGGGAAGATCCCACCTCTTGTGGCTGTGCGTTCCTCCCTCCTCTTGAAGTTCTAACAATCACTTGGCAGCATTATAAGGCAGAATAGGACACTGCTCTATCTGAAAACTAGCCGTGCAAGGAAGATTAACATTCAGTCGCAGGAGTAAACTCGTCTAACTTACCTAACTTACCCTGCAGCCACACAACGACTAGCCCTGGGGAAACATGGAAAACACAGCTGGGGAGGACAGGACATTTCTCTGTCACTGACTATGCAACTTCATCTTAGAGGAGGATGGGCCTAAGATAGATCTTGGTCTCAACTGAAAAATGCAGAGGATTTCTTTTTGCATTGGAGAAGAGTGAATTTTATAGTGTTGAGTGAGAAAATGATGAGATCATTGTAAAATCCTGTTAAATATCTTCAATGTCTTTTCAAAGCAAGGATAATTAACAACTCGTGGATACTTGAATATTTGGAAATTTGATTTTTTTTTAAAGTATTAAAATATGAAAGAGCTAAGTGGTATTACTGATCTTAAGAAGACGTAGGAAGCAATTTTTGTGGTTTGGCCTATTGCTGAGAGCCCGAGTGGCAATTACAAAAGAGAGGGATCAAATAGCCACCAAGATTGAATAGCCCCTAAATCTGTTGTTAATAAGAGCTCTTCTGAATGACTGTGAGTGTTCTGGGAGGAAACATGCCTGTTCCTGGCACGTTCTCCCCCCTCCCTCTTTGCAGAGCTAGGTCGGCTAAGTTGCTTTTCATCCGTGTGTAGTTGGAGGAGCAGCAGAACTGGTGCACAGGGGAGGAAGTGGTGGAAGGGAGAAACCACCTCTTGCAGCAGTAGCCCACATTCAGAGCAGCTGAAACTAATCATGAACCTGCCCCATAAACATTGGTTTTAAGCACTTTCACCACTGCAAACCCATGGCTGTATCAGCTATTTGCAAGGTGCTTAAACTGTGCCCTAAGCCGTTGATTATTCTGGTCTAAAGCTGCTACTCTTAACGAGGAGTGAAATGGAGAACGGACTGAGTCTCCTGCTCTTCAGTTTTTGGGGCTGTAGCAAAGCATACTGCAGAGCACTACCTTAAGGTTTGATATATGCAGCCATGAGACACACGTGGATCCTGGGTGATGTCTCAAATTTACCTGACGGTGCTGGATGCTAATGTTCTCTTTTTTTTTTTTTTTTCCCAGTGCAGCAGGAGTAAAGAGCACCTCTCCCCCTATCCTTGGCTGATGCAGGAGTTTCAAGATGGATAACTATCCAGCATGCTATAAATGCTGACTGACATAAGCAGAATCAGCTTGCATGATCTCTTGAAACAGTATTGGGGTGATCTAAGGGCAGCTAAGGGGAAGAAGAGGCCTCTGAGGGCCCAAAACCAGAGTTAGAACTGGCTAAACTGCTACTTGTTTCTGACAGACTTTTGATTTAGAGCAGTGAAGATTTGTTCAAGGGTGGAAGCTTCAGCATTTGGCTGCTTTTGAAATATTTGAAAGAAGTAACATTTATCTAATGGGAAGAAGAGAAACACTGTTCTCTTGTTTGTGATGCAGCTGTCTCTTTCCATTTGCAGAATATCACTGTAAAATTCAGGCAAAAAATGCAGAACAGGAACAAGAATTTCTCAGGCAGTTGTGCAGAAGTACCTATAGTTACAAAAATGAAGTTTCGTAATGATACCACGGAAAGAAAACACAGCCGAGCCATGTGAAAATTTGAAACTGAAAATAACCTCCAGCTGGTATGGTTATCTGAGAAGAGAATCATAATCAGAGGGAAAGAGAGACAGCTTTTAGGGGCGAGTTGGTTTCCATCACAGAAAGAGCATCCCTGTGTTCCAAATGTCATACTTGTATACTAGCTGTAGAAGAAGGTGGCAGCTCCAATGTATGAGGTTCAGCAAGGCGTAACTTAATTGTAATGCTTTTTTTCTTGAGTCACCTGCTTGTTGATACATGTATGAATCATTTTCTTCTTTTTAAAGGGAACAGAGAGCCATAGACCTGTACAAGCAATTAAAAACAAGACCTCCAGGTATGGAAGGAGATGGTTCAAAGACTGCTTCACACTCATACCCCATGACTAATTTTTCTGAACTCAAACCTGGAAAACACTGTTTAGTAGGAGAAGGCAAATGATTGTATTAAAGTTAGCCAGAATCAAGGACATACCTTAAGCTGATGTCTTCTTTTTGCTGAGCCTAGAGCTCTCCCAAATTACGGTAGTCCTGTTCCTCAGCCCTGGATTTGTCTTTTGGTTTTCAGTCTTGGAGCATCTGCCCTGAGCACGTGTCTGCCTTCTGGCATTCTCTGCCTTTTTTCCTGCCCCAGTACTATTGCTTTACTCCCCCCAGACATGTCATCGCTCCAACCCAAGGGCGGTCTCTTTTCTCCCTCTCCTTTCTTAATGATACTGGATGGAGCCCCATGTTTGGGGATTATTATGTTCTGAACATTGTGACTGCTGAGCAGAAAGATTTAGTTACTTGTGCATTTGGCAGCTACCTGCAGTCCTTCCTGAAGCCAGTATCTAGACAGCAGGAGCGGCTGGAATTGTATACGTTACTGCAGACAGAAGAGACATTAAGGAAAAGTTGTCCCTAATGAGAGGTTGTGACAGATTTTAAGATGTTCCGTTGTGTTTCAGTTTGTGTGGCTGCACTCGTTAAGTCAAATCTTTCCTTGACTCTGGGCGTTCATGTCCAGAGTGGCTCCTCGCTGAAGAGCATTTTACTAATGTGGTGATTGATGGCCCTTCCAGATCATGCCTACAGTGACAGCACGGACATGGTGAAGATCATTGTGCAGACAGTACAGAGCCAAGACCGAGTTCTCAAGGAGCTCTTTGGCCATCTCAGGTACTTTATACAGAAAAAAACCTCAAACAAGTGCAACTTGCAGCATTTGTAGCTTTGTAGCAGGAAAGGAGAGGGAAAACCATAGATATCAGAGCCCAAAAGCTCCATCCACAGGTATAGATTTCTCATAGCAATATTAATTCTGCTCCTTTGTGTCTGTGTTGAATTTCCACGTACTTTTTAAAACGTATAGCTAATGGGTATAGCTAATCGGGAAGGGGAATAGAATGCAATGGCTTGTACTGTTAGCATCCAAGAGTTAACTTTGAAATGAGACAAATTCTGCCAGTGTTTAGGTTGGGATTAAAATCTTAAGAAAAAAAAGAAATAGTGTAACAACTGAGAAGATACCGCAGTGATGTGTTCATTAATTCTTCAAGTAGCTCAGAAAAAATGTCATTATGCAGATCTCAGTAGTCAGCAAAGCATGATTTAGTTTTATTTTCCCGTGTGACTTATGCTTAGTAGATCCCATAAAGAAAGTTGTTAGCTGTGGTACGGTCAGCCCACAGAGACCAACACACACCAGAAGAGATTAATAAAATACCATGGTTGAGTTTCTGTGCTGTCCATTGTCATCAGGATCAATTTTTGCACTTCAAATAAGAAGAACTTATATTGTGGGTATTAATAGTGTCGTCTGCCTGCTTTTTTGAGTCTTAATTGGACTTGGAAGAGTCCAGGGCTCCCTCCAGTCTTGCAGGTTTTGCACCTGCAGCCGTCACAGTGCTGTGCTAAGAGAAGGGGGTGTTCTCACAGAATTTTTCTTGAATCCCAAGGTGAGGCTTTTGGTTTTGCCAAAACATATTGCCACACAAGCTGGAAAATAACTTTGTCTTTGGTTTTTATTATAGCAAGCTCTTGGGCTGTAAGCAGAAGATCATTGACTTGCTTCCAAAGATTGAAGTGGCTCTAAATAACATCAAGGAAGCTGACAACTCAGTGATGCAGATGCAGGGCAAAAGACAAAGGGAGATATGGCATTTGCTGAAAATTGCTTGCGTAAGTAGCTTTTGGACTATTCGTTTGCTCTTCCTTCGAGTGCAGGAGCCAGGGGACATCAAATGAAACTCTGAAGAGACCAAAAAGGGACAACTTCCACACAGTAGTTCATTTTACTCTAGAGAAGGGAAGGTTGAGATGCTAAAAGTTGACACGGGTTTAGAAAGGGGGTAGACAAATTCATGGAAAAGAAGCCCAGTAGAGGAGTCCTTGGTCCCAGTAAGTAATCAAACTGCGAATCGCTGGTGGCTGGAGTACGGTAGACGAGCCATGCCGTGCACGTTGTTCTTATGTTCCCTGAATGTCTAGTGTTGGCTGCTGTTGGAGGGCATACACTGGGATAGGTGAACTTCAGCCTGATGTATTAAACTTACCGTGATTTTAGTGCTGCGTAAGTGAAATAGGTGCTCTCCTGGTTAGTTTAAGGTGTTTTAAGACTACCCTGCTTTTTCCGCATCAATTCTAGCGACTATACAGCTGAAGCAGTCTCCTCTTTTCCACATGCCTACATTCAAGGTCAGCATAGGAAACGTGTATGTCTTTCCCCTGTCAGGAGAGTTGCTGCTGTGCATGGCTCACAGTTTAGGACATGGCACCGCCTCCTAATTCTTCAGCGTAGAAGACATGCCATGTACAACACAGGTGACGTACATGCAGAGACACTTGGTACCAGCTATTTGCAGAACTGTGGAGGGTTGTATCGGCTGACTTGCCAGCCACAGGCATGGCCTAGACTGTGTGTATATGTTACAAGCAGTGCTTATGTCTAATCGCAAGTCTTGCGTACAGACTAATTAAGCCTGACTAAATTCTTCCTTTGTCCATCACAGCAGATGAATTTCTTTTTTCTAGACTCAGAGCTCGTCTCGATCGCTCGTAAGCTCCAGCCTGGAAGGGACAGCTTCAACTCCAGCAGCCGCGTGGCTCCCACAGAGCTCCTCAGGGAACGTACCTCACCCTCTGTCATCTATGGCAACTCCTGAAGATGGGTAAGAGCTGCTGGGAAAGGAGGCCGCTGCAGAGAAGTCAGTGTAGCCATCTTGTATGCATACACTCTGAAATCCTGTCCTCTGCCACTGGAGTCTCCAGCACTGAGGGGGCCTGAGGGACATGTCTTCACCACATCTTACGTGGTGGTTTTTGGATATTCCAGGCGGGGAGAGTTTTGGCATACTGGACTGTCTCTGAAGGCAACACTGTTCAGCTCCTGAGTGGAGTTTTAGTAACTTACCTCTGGCCATACCACAGCAAAATGCAGCAATGAGACTTTGAGCCAAAATGCAGTTTCTTTTTGTGCCCAAGGTCTGGTGCAAGTCCCAGATAAATCAGGCCATATTTAGTGCTTCTTACGGCTTCAGTGATTTTAAAAAGTCTTAATTCAAATGGAGGTCTGAAGTCAGGGTCAGTACTAAGCAATCCATCTGGTTCAATATCTGGGGTTTTTTTTATCCTTCCTAAAAACGTTTCAGTAGCTTATATGTTACTAATGCTCTAAAAAAAAAATCACAAATTGGGTTGAAGTCTTTATTCAGAAACCTCCGCTCTCTGGTCCTGAGCGGGTTCCGCATACCACTTTCAGCTAAAGCTTGTGACCTCCATCAGCTACCGCTGTGCTGTTCATTTCTTGCATGTCATCTTATTCTGTCTTGGGGTTGGATATGGTTGTTAAGGCCCCTCTGTCTCAGCCAGTCCTAGCTGAGTGAGAGAGTTGTCAGGAGCTGAGGGGTTTTTGTCTTCGCTTCGTTAGCAATTTTACTTCCAGTCAGCGTAACAGAAGGGAAAACGCTCCTCAAAGACTCTCAGCCCTTGATCCCCGCAGCACTGCTGGTTTTGTGGGGGCTGGGGCCGGGCGTTGCGAACATCGGCATCAAACCATTTGGCCACCTCTTTCTTTTTGGGTGGTCAGGGAAATACCTGGGTTCTGAAGATAACACATCTTCTAAGCAGGCTTTTGCTGGAAGTGAGTTGATTTTTCTGAAACCCTGAGCAACCTTTTCCGCTTCCTCTTTTCTGCCTGCTGCTGCGGGGCAATTTTCGCCTCTGAGTAATGTGGGGTGATCACCTTTTAATAGGTGCTTTCCTGAGCAAGGTACCTTTGGATCGCCTCGGAGCTCCTCTTCGAACCATGACTTCACTGTACGAGGCACTGTACAAAGAGTCAAGAGATGTAAACCTTATGGGGAGCGGGCAGTGACTTCAGGCCCCTCGTACTCAGCTCGCTGCCTAGGTTCTGTCAAGGCTGAGTTTCAGCATGGTTTGTGCAGTTCCTCTGTAGGGAAGGAGAGCAAATCCACGCTTCCAGGGTGGGGATCTGCATGATGCCACCTCAAGGCATGTTTTTGTGCTCTACAAGGTAGCTCCTACAATTGCAGAGAACTCCTATAAATCATTTTTTTTGGGTTGTTTTTTGTTTTGGGTTTATTTTCTTTCCCCCCAGTGCAGAGCCTTTTGACGTTGGAGTTACTTTGTGGTTTAAATCTGTCATCTTATGCCTTCCCTTCCCTGCAGGGAAAATTTTGTCCATGTGATAGAAGAGAATCTGAATTACCTCGAACTCTTTAGCAGTATTTTGCAGGAGGCGAGACAGGAGCAGAACAACAGCATGATGGTAAGTCTGTTGATGTATCTCTGGGGACCTGATTTTTAAAAGCCACAGCAGGGTCCTCTGGGGGTGTGGAGAACTCCTTAAATAGGGTCATTCGTGATGACGTGAATTGCTGTGGCTTGCACGTGCTATCTGTCGTCCCTCCTGGACTCCGCTAACGTGCCAGTCCTTCCTACGGAAGGTAGCGCTTGGTGCTAGTGTCGGCCGAGTGGTCTGCGTGGCGGAGTGGGCTGTTCTGTGGGACGCTCTGGCTGGTAGAGCTTGCTCTGAATGCTGGTTGCATTCTCAGCTGGAGAGTCCTGGTTTGTGTCCCTGCACTGTGGAGTGGGCAGGGTTCTCTGTTTCCAGAGCCCTTTCCTGATCTTTAACTGAAGCTCTCCTTATGGCAGAAGTGGGGCGTTAGAGAGTCCTAGGAAGGCTTTTTGCACAAATTGGTATTTGAATTAGCAAGGAATGAGAAAAGTAAATAATGATCACCCAGACGTTTTGACGCAATCTGAAACTCTGTTCCTGAACTACTAATTGAGGCCAGTAAGTTACTGCTCAAAAGAGCCCGGTTAGCAGAACAATGAAGACCACCACAGAACACCAGTCTTTCAGAAGAGGCTCTCAGCTGATTTTAGAGGCTGTATCATACAAGCACCTGTATAAATACAATGAGAAAAGCACAGTTAGGCATGTAGGTTGACCTCTTTATAACGGAGAAGAGTCAATACAGCTTCTGTTAGGATGAGATTGTCTCGCAAATTTATTGCAGTCCTGTAAAGAAGTCAAAGATCCACTGATATGCTGTAACTTGGATTTTCACAAAGCTTCTTAAAGGTCTCCTTAGGGATAACAACTTCCATGGGATAAAAAAGTTGAAGCTGTCTACCAGTTGTAACTGCTGAAATAACAAGGAACAGAGGGTTGGGGAAATGGAGGTGGTTGATGAAATGGAGCTCTTAGAATTCATAAACATTTTAATTCATGAACAGTTTAATGTTCTAATGTTTATGAATAATAGTAAACAGTGAACTGAGAGTTTCCTGGAGTTACTAAGTTATTTGGGATGGTGAAAAGAAAAGTTATTAGCGGGAGCTGCAGATGACGCTGTAATAGCAAGGGATTGAGCAATATAAATGAGGAAATGAAATTAGCTACCGATTAAGGCAAAGTAATTATGTTAGTGGGGAAAACAGCCTTAATTATGCATACCCTAGCCTTCATCCATTGGTTGATGACTGCTTTGTTTCTTTTTGTTCAGTTCTGACAGGGTTGGTACCAGTTGTGTAACACAGTCTTCTCTCCTGTCCTGTTTCCTTGCTGTGGCTGGAGACAAGCGAGGAGCCGCATGACTGGCCTCTTACCTGTTAATCATCCATGTCTCTGTCATCTCCCATATCTCATTCCAAGCTGCAGCATCTGTCTCTGGCATGTTTGAGCCCAGAAAGTTTATTTGTTGTTGTGGAATCACGCTCTGCAGATCAGCACCCGTTTTGTTACGTTTGGTTTCTTTCCCCTTTTACTTGCGTCAGGGGACAGAAGTTAGGCAACAAGAAAGCAGCAGAAAATGGGACTTGTCCCCTTCGATTCCCTTCGGGGAAAAAAACAGAGGAAAAAAGAATGAACAACTATAAGAACCTTTTCTCTATTCTTGCACACATTTGACTGGAAGCCTTTCTTTCTTTTTCATTTGTGTTCTTGCACTACCACTACATCCCATGGTGCACTAGGAACACCGGCGGTAGGTTTTGCGCAGGCACAAAACGTGATTTCCACAGCGAGTACAGCCTGACGTGCCTGAGGACTGCCATAAATATGGGGATTTCTTATTGGGGGGGGGGGGGGGGGGGGGGGCAGACCGAGTCGTGAAATTGTGAGATTACTTTTCAGCTGGTTAGATCAACGTGATTCTTTGAGAAGAGGGAGACGCCGGATATCGAGCGTCCTTTGGTCACCACCTTGGAAATGTACATTCAATAGCCGTTTCCTGTACCTTTTCCTTGCTTCTTCTTCCAGAGTTTCGACTGGAGCTGGCTGAAATAGCCCGAGGAGCCGACGTGCTGCTATCTGCAAAGCGCCTGCATGCTGAGAGGTGGCTTGGCAGCCTTCGATGTGACGAGCTGGAGGGGACTGGTCCATCCATCACCTTCTGTTTTGTAAACCTTAGCAGAGTTGATTACAAAGGCGGCGGTCGGTCGGTAGCAGCTACACCGTCGGCAGTAACAAACAGCGCCTTACAGGCCCTGGCCTGGTCGGGCTTTCAGCTAAACGAGTAACCCGCTTGTTGGAGAGGCCGCGGTGGGCCCTGGTGGGGGGGCCGGCGCCGAGGGCCCTGTCCCCGCAGGGCCTTTCCTGAGGAGGGAGGGGAGGGAAGGGAAGGGGGC
>WAAD01007149.1:51323-75068 GCA_013389945.1 Fregata magnificens
GCGGCAGGCCGCTGCGGCTGGTGACGGCCTCCCTCCCGCAGGTGAGGCGAGGATGAGCATGGCCCAGGCTGGAGCCGTCGTTGCCGCCGCCGCGGGACTCCTCGCCTTCCTCCTGTACTCCTCCATCCACAAGGTCGAGGAGGGGCACCTGGCCGTGTATTACAGGTACCGTTCCCTGCCGGCGCCCGGGCGGCTCCTGTAGCCTTCCCTCCGTCTCCCTCCCTCGCCCGGCCCCGGATCGCCTCGGGAGGCGACCGCTCTCCCCTGCCTTTCCCTCCAGGTTTTGCCCCGAGGTGGGCAGACCGCGTCGCTTCTGCTCTCTCGCACCAGAAGCGGCGCGGGCCTGGAGAGCCCGGCTCTGCGCAGAACCGTTACCGGCTCTGGTCTTTCCGAATCCTCAGCCGCTTTTCCTCCCTCTCCTTCCTCCCCTCTCCTGCGTCACAATCTGGATTTCAAAGCTCAGAGGACCGAAGCTCCTGGTCCGTCCAGTCTTCTCGCGTCTATCGATCTCTCCCTGTTACGCCTCCGCCCCAGTGCTGTCGGCCAGCCGGAGTACCCGCTTCGTTGTTGCTTTGAAATGGGTCTTCTCCCTAGCTCTGGGCCGAGCTTCACCTGGGGCTCGTAGCTGCCCTGAATAGGGTCTGTAGAGCAACTCATTGTCAGTCCATAACCGTGAGTGGTCACAGTCACTAAATGCCACCTCTTGACTAGATTTTGCTTCAAATTTGAATAAAAGAACGGAGAGATTCAGCACCAGCCTTTCTGCATTTTTTGCTGTATCTGCAGTGTTTCTGTCCTGTCTTTTCTACCCTTCGTGCTCACCACCGTGGGCCAGTTTCCCATCCAGCGCTCTTTCCTTTAATTACGAGTGTTTCGAACAGCACGGGCCCTTGCAGGACGCTGCAGGAGACCTCACTGCGCGACAAGGATCGATCACTTGGAGCTCTCCTCCGTCTCCTTTTTTTTAACTACCTGCCGGTCCCCACAAGAGACTGTGGGTTTTCTTTGTGCTTTGGGTAAGGGACTGTGCCGAATGCCTTGTGGGAATCCAAACTGTTGGTATTGCATCAACTGCTGGATTTTTCCATGGTTACCAGTGAACTATTTAGAGAGGAAAAATCTGTGTTCTTGAAGCTCGTTGTGATGATGGAAGAATTTAGCAGTAGCTGCCTTCTCTAAAAGTTAATTGCTCACAGGACTGAAGCAAATGATTGTCGAGTTGTAGCAGGCAAGTATCGTACACAGTCAGCCCTTTTGTAGGGGGAATTGGTGGCAGGTGAGTAGCGTAATTTGCACTACCACAGCTGTGACCCCTGGCAGTTTGGATGTGCTTGCTCGCTCTCAAAGCCGGCACTTAGTATTTTCCAGTTGCTTGAGCCTTTTCCCCATTTTTCTCTCTCTCTCTCTCTCTCTGTAGGGGTGGTGCATTGTTAACTAGTCCGAGCGGACCGGGCTACCACATCATGCTCCCGTTCATTACCACGTTCAAATCCGTGCAGGTTAGTATTTTCTCATCTCGGAAGAGGGTGAGCGGGAGCGGATGTCGGCAGGGATATTGCTGGATGGGGGTAACCTGGGCAACTGGTGTTTGCAGAGGGGCTCAGTAACGCGGTAGTCAGAGCAGCAGCTCCTAGGAAGCCCTTGGTTCCTCTTGCCTTAAGTGCCAGACCCAGCTGTGCACTGGGAGTTGTCCTTTTGGTGGACTCTCCACAACGTGCCTGTGTGTTGCTTGGGACAGGAGGTGTCTTGCTCTGGGAGGGCAGTCTGTGTTTGTGGCCCCGGTTGTTTCCCAGGAGAGCTGCAGGCCTTAGTGCTGCAGGAGCTGAGAGTAGGGAAGTGAGCGCAGCTGCCTTTCTCTCTCCCAAAAGGCAAGTTGAAAAGCCGTCTGTCTTCTGCCCACACCTGCAGAAGTCAGGAGGGAGGCAGAGGACACGTTTTTGGCTCCGTGTTCCTGTGTAATGGTTGTGAAAGTCTGGGCACAGCATGATTTTCCTGAAGAATGGAGAGTTTTTGTGAGCACTGGTTGTTTTTTGTTGTTTTGTTTTATTTCAGACCACGTTGCAGACCGATGAAGTGAAAAATGTGCCTTGTGGGACAAGGTATGTTTTTCCTTTGTATTTCTTCTGGTGGTGAGCAGATGCGCTCTATTGCGTAGTTTGCAGCTAGCCATTTACAGTGCTGTTACACAGAGGCTGAAAAGTAAAGGCACGTACCCTAAAATTAGTCCCAAACATACACAGATACATCATACGTGGAAATAATAGAGCAGGAGGTATGGGAGGGAGTGCTCTTGCTTTTGCTGGAATTGATATTCAGAGGGTGTTTGCATTTACAGTGATATTCTCTTGATTTTTCTTTGTTTCTTCCCTTGGTTACTCTGATAGCCCGTTGCTTGTGGTTTGCCTTTGCCCTCTGCTTCGCGGTATTTCTAGTCTGAATCTTGCGGCTAATGCAAGTGTTGACCCCCGTAGCGGGAATAAGTAAATGGTGAATGGGAATCCTCCTGATGGGAGATGGTTCATTTCAAAAACAGCTCAAGAAAATGAGTCTCCTGGAATTGTTTGGGCGTTTTTGGAATTGACGTTTCACCTGACGTAAAGAGAGAGTGAGAAAGAAGAAAGAAGAATCCTATGCATGGGTGGCACATGCCTGCTTCATAATTAAGCTGATCCTTTTGTCAGCACAGATCTGTATAAGTTTAAGAAGCGGAGCAGTGGAAAGAGAGGGCTGGTTGAGCTGGGTTGCAGATCCTGTTGCGTTGGTTCATTCACAAGTTGAAGCGATGACCGAATCTGTTCCTTCAGGATGAAAAAAAAACCTGGTCATTCTCCTTGTCTTTTAGCTTTAGGGTACTCAACAATATTTCTGTTTAAAAAAAACAGAACTCGGTATGACTTGAGCGATGACACATAACGGCCGCGTTGAAATTAAAAGTTGAACATTAGCGGCGACATTAATGAGGCAGAGTTAAATTTGATCTGGTTTAGCCCTTATTGAAATGAGTTCTTGGAATTCTTCCTATAGCAACTCGTTAGACATCACGTGGGCTTAAATATTAACATAAAGTTCTGGTGGTCCCTAGCTGGCTTTAGTTTTAGATCTCAAACCTCTTTCAGGAGTGTCTGTAAATAATGCTAGCCTTCAGTGCTGCAGCCAGGGCTTTGTGGTCAGGTGAAGAGCCTTTAGGTCAAGCAAAAACTAATTGCAGGAAGGAGGAGTAAGACTATTATGTTCTATATCTTTTAAATGGCACAGTTATCAATAAGTTATCAGAGCAGAGTTTTAGCGGTGCGTTTAATGGCAACTTTTAGCTCATAAGTAGCATAAACAGGAGTAATACTTCGCCTGCTGGACACTGTAAAACAGCATCACATCTCTGGGCCAGGGATGGCGTCCTGCTGTCCTGCAAGCCTTCTCAACTAGACCGAGCAAAGTTTTCCACTGAAGCTTAACCACGTTAGACATGCTAACACAGTCAAAATTAAACTGTGCTGCTTTGACCCTGCTTGAGCAGGGAGGCTGGACAAGGTGACCTCCGGAGGTCCCTGCCAGCCTCGACCACTTTGTGCGTCTGTGATTTAGGAGCTAAGTATTCTGTTTAATTCTGTATAGTTAGTTCATTAAGTTCCTGTTACATTTCAGCATTGTGGGATGCAGTTGTGCAATACGGGTGGTTGTGAAGTTACAGGTAGTCGCTATGCTTTAGAACACCAAACAGCTGGTGAAGCAATTCTTAGTTAATAACGGAATACGCTTCAGACCAAAGGTCCCAGTAGCCCTGTCCCTTTTGAAGGTGTTACTGCAGGAACCTTTAAGTTTGCTGCATTTGGAATCAAAGTCTGCAGCCGCTCCATGCCAAAGCTTTGAATCCACATTTCCATAATAAAACGTTAGCTTGTAAACAACGAATGGATCAAATCGGAAATTTCACTATCCCGTTTCAAAGTTCATTACAAGAATAGATCCTAAGCAGTTCAAATTTCTGTAACTGCATATTAAACCATCAGATTTTAAAGGCTGGATTTCTCTTCCACCGTATTCATATTCCTATTCCCTGTATCCTCTATCCTCATCTACGTTAGGAAGCTTCTGATGTGGGTATCCCATCCCCAATTTCTACCTTACCTGTGCCTTTTATCCTTGGCAGCAGTAAGTGAATATGTTAAGTACAGATTTTAAAATACTTTGGCACCAGATGACTGTTTTTGCATAAAACAGCTGTCACCCCAGAGACAAAAAACGTTTCATTACAACAGGTAGAATATGTATCTGCTCTGAGCTGTGAATTGCCTCTGGTGTCTGAGATTTCTGGCTTTCCCCCTACAAGAAAATGTGTGCACAGTTCCTTGGAAAGTTCAGCAGTTTCCTCATGGCAGGTCTGCTCATCTGCAAGAACTGATGGAAAATCAGTTCAATAAACTAGTTTTAGAAGACCAAGGTATTCAAAAGGACCGACTGGAAGAATTAATCGAGAATTAATATACTCACGAGTATATTAATTGTGGAATACAATAAATGGGTTGAAAATGCTGTCACGCAAATATTGCATGAGAGAATTAGATAAGTAGCATTTTTCTTATAAACTTAACTGGAAAAAATCATGCTAAATATTGTACAGGTTTTTACAGTGCCAAGAAACAGTAAATAGCCAGGACGCTAAGCGGTAATATTGCTCAAGCATTAGATGTTTATTTGCAAAGGTGCGAGAGTCATCTTGTGCTTGTGCTGCCGATCGTTGGCAGGGAACGCAAACGGAGCGCTGGAGGAATGCTGTTCTGGGACAGATCCCTGTTTGTTAGCCAGTCACGTGGAAAAACGTGTCATGAATATTGCAAGTGGATGTATTGCATTAATCCCTGTGTCTCTAGACAGACCAGATCTGACCTTTAAGCCCAGTTCTTACACGCTCTGATTGCCTAACCTGGTCTGGTCTTGTTTGCGGTCAGCTCTAGCAATAAGCCTTAAACCTTCACCTTTTTTTACAGCCCCTTTTTTATGGTAACATCCTTCAGGTTTTTTTCCCTTGTCTTCTCCTGGCCTGGCATAAGCTAAAATCCTGAAATGTATGAGGCTTTCTAAGGTCTACTGAAATGCCTGCTAGTGTGTGTTAGTCCCCTGTACGCTTTCACCTTGTCCTGTAAAGTTAGGCACTATTGCCGCCTAATTATGCTGAAACTTCTCCCAGGTGCACATGCTCTGTGTGTTGGTCCTCCTTTCAGACTTCCTATGGATTTCTTCTTGTTCCTCTCTCCCCGACCAAAGAGCCTGCTCCACTCAGTGCTGCTCTGCCTGACCAGCCTCATGAGACGCTCTGTGGTGAGGACCTTGGGGGGTGCGAGTAGCCCTTACAGAGGCTGCAAATGCCAGTGTTAGAAGGGCTGCGGAAACTGCGGTGGAGAGTTGCAAGCACTGGAAATCTCCCCGTGGGAGTCACCCTGCCTTGCATCTGACAAGAAGCAGGCTTTGGCAAACGAGGATGTTTTGGGAGTGGTAGTGGCTTGGCGAAATGGAAAGAGTGCTGAGCCAGTGTTTAAGCTGTAGGTGCCAAAGGGCAAGTAAAGCAGCTCTGGATGATGAGAGGATTTGTACAGTTCCAGGTCAGCAAGGTGTGTGAATTGCCCCAAATCAGTGCGTGATGCCAGAGCAGCTGCCCTGAACTGCCCAGGACAGTATCTCCTGTACCCCAGGAGTTTACTAATATCTTCTGGACCAGGCTGTTCGAGAGGAGGTCTTGTCTGAGACGTTCACTTTAAGATCAGAGTGTTACAGTCCAGTTTGGCTCCTGAGTTCACAGCAGCAAGGTCCAGAGGGCCATCCCCACTGCACGATGTGAAATGATGATGTCTCCAGCAGCTGGCTGGAAGGATGGAAAATGCAGTGTAAGTGCTTTGTAGGCTTGGTTTAACCTTAAGCCCTCAGTGGAGAAATAGGTGGCCAGCGTATCTGGGCTCTGAGTGGCACCTGTTTCCTCGAAGCCGTTGCCTGACGGACAGGACTGATGCAGTTCACTCATGCCCCACCCTGTTGACCCACGCTGGTGGAGTTCCTTGGCAGGGTTGCTGTGGGTAGTGTTGGTTGAGTCAGACGGGCAGCAGGCAGTCCTCTCTGGTCTGAGGTGCCAGCCTTTCTTGCATGTGAGGTGACGAGGGGCTGTGGATGAGTCCTCTGTAGGAGGCAGGTTGTCTCAGGTGCTCTCTCTTTCTGTCTAACATCCCTGTAAAATTGAAATGCCAAAAGGACCCCAACATAAGGATGTGCAGCGGAGGAGATTCTGGTGGAAGAAGCCTACGTGCTCTGCTTTGGTTCCTCACCAGGGTATCTAGGAGATACCCCAAGATGGTAGCTGGGTTTCCCTGTCCTGGTGGAGGTGTCGTAAGGTGACTGGAACGAATCAGGAGGATGAAAGCAGGTTCAGAAGATCATGAGGAATGCTGTTGGACGTCACTTGCAATGATAAATAGTCATTTTATTGGATGTGGTAGGACAGTTAGAGTGCGGGACAGATGAGGTGGAGAAAAAAAAAGTATACCATGCCACTATAACTGCTTGTGGAACCTAGCATACCTATAATGGATCCTTAGCCTATCTTATTTAAAAATAATAGTAATGGTTCTTGAGCGAGAGCCAGCAAGAGTGACCATGGCCTAAAGAGAAATCTTGAGTGAAAAAGAGATTAATGCTCTTAATATAGTAGTATCTCACTGGGAAATAAGTCTCTCTTTAGCCACAAATATCTTTTCTGCTGGCTTGTCCCTTCCGGCAGGCAAGTTCAGTCCATCACCACCAATGTTTTTACCTCATAGCTTGCCATGAAGTGGGCAGGTTTGCAGAGCGAATGCAGGCTGTGCCTGGGAGACCTTTTCTAAAAAAGCACAGACACGGGCAAGTTCAGGTGATTTTTCTGCAGACTTAGCTTTCAACTGCCAGAGATTAAGATCTGCAAAATAAGAAACAGAGTTTGTCATGGGGGATACGTTTGAGTTAAAACACCACAGAGACGAAGTTTGGAAATGTGTGAGGTCTGCTTCTGGGGATCAGCTGTCTCGGAACAGTTTCTGCTAAAGCTTCTTGTTTGTGATTTGCCTTTGCCCTGAGGACAAAATCGCAGGAGTGCTTTAAAAATACGCTCTTGAGAGACTTAGGAGCGGTTGAAAATTCAGGGGTTTTTTTCTTGATTGTAGAGTTTGTGCTTTTCCCTGGTGCCACGGGTACGCAGGGATGGGCATGACCTGCTGAAAGCCACGTCAGTAAGAGCAGAGGCTGGGATCAAGCCCTACGTCCGATTCCCTCTTTTCTCTGCCTGTCCGGCAGCATGTGATCCCTTGGGGAGAGGACTGCCTGCAGGCCTCTTCCGATGAGGTGTCTGGAGCTTCTTGACAGTGCACGTGCCTGGGCACATGTGCACAGTTGCAGTGTTACTGGAGAGCTGTTTGCAACGTGACACTGATGCCAGGAACGTGAATTAAAATCTGTTACGTGCTTTGTTTCTTCCTTTCTAACAGCGACCTTGTCAGGTTCCTGTGGGAGTTAGTAAATGCATGAACTTAAACTAAAGGCTTTTCTATTTAAAATGTATTTGCTGCCTAGAACAGCTGTGGTGCGCCTGCAGTTTGTGTCTGCTCCGCTGCTTGCAGGTGTTGTCTGCTGTCCTTGTTGCCTTCCCTTTGTTGTGCCGGACTGTCCCTTTCTGACAGTTGCAGCGACATTCCTGTTCAGAAACGTTTCCCTTTTGCTGGCTAAGTAAGAGATAACAAAGTGAAGCGAAAGTGCTTTGCAGACTTGCTGGAGCACGCTTTTGGTTTATGCAGAGAGAGGGACCAGCCCGTACAAAACTGGGGTTTGCTGCCATCTGATCGCAAAATGCTCAGGAAGTCAGAATTGTTCTGCGTAAGTTTAGTAGAATTTAGTAAAAGAGGGAAAAAGACAACTTTGCTTAAATATGGACCACTATTAACAGTTGCAGTAATAATTCATGAAGTCTCTTTTTGACTTACAGTGGCGGTGTTATGATCTACATTGACCGAATAGAAGTTGTGAATAAATTGGCACCGTATGCAGGTATTTCCCGTCCTGTTTCAACAAGCAGCGCTGTGACTGTCTTCACTCCTCCTGTAGCCGCTCTGTCTTGGTTTGCAAGACTTCCATTTTCCGTGTCTTGTTATCCTTATGGTTCCCAGTACCATAGCACTTAGTTTCATGCATGTCTCTGCAAGCTTTTCGAAGAGCCACAGATTTGCAAAGATGAAAATAAATTCTAGGATTCCTTCTCCCCTGTACCTTTAGAAACGTGATGGGTGCTCAAGCAGTCCTATTTCTTGCTCCTAAAGGGGAGACCAGCTGTGAAACTAAATACATGGGACAAAGTCCCCAGGTGCTTGCCAGCGCAGCTCCTGGGAAAATTACAAACGCAAAGCCTGCGTAGGAGCCTCTTACCTTCTGTCACCAGCTGCTGAACCAAAGACCCACATGGCTTTTTTTTTTTTTTTTTCCCAGCGGCATAGCTTAATGCAAAACACTAGTGTTACTGAGGCATTGAAGGGTGAATTCATGTTATAATTGTGGGAATGATACTTGTTTTCACTTTATAGTAGTATCTGTTCCTATGCTTGCAGGTCCTGGACAGGCTTTACTGTTTCACTTGTTTATGCAGATCATAAAACAGGACCGTGCAGTATATCTGCTCTTTGAAGTCATAGAATCCCAGCAGCACTGGCGGAGGGGACCTCTGTAGGTTTCTCCTCTGACCTCCCTCCCACTCACAGCAGGCTTCTCACTGACAGCTGGGCAGAGCAGTCCTGAAAACTCGCAGGGATGGAGCTCCCCCACCCACCTGTCCCAGTGCTGGACGACTTTCCTAATACCCTGAGCTGTTGTTTGGGGGTTGTGGCATTGCAGAAAGCAGTACATATCAGTGGTGACCTGTGATAATTCTCTTACTTCCTCAGTGTACGATATTGTGAGAAACTACACTGCAGACTACGATAAGACCTTGATCTTCAATAAAATTCATCATGAGTTGAATCAGTTCTGCAGTGCCCATACCCTGCAGGAAGTATACATTGAACTGTTTGGTAAGTGGATGGCAGCTGGATGCGCCCACCAAGGGCTGTGTAATCTCCCTGTTCTGCTGTGGAATATGTTACAGCAGGCTCCTGTGAGCAAACAGCCTCTGTGCCGGAGTTGCAGTCTAGAATCCAGCTCCTTATGTATCCATGTGTCGCTTTACTCTTTAATGATTCAGATTTCTTTGTCTTTCCACATCTGCACGTGGGAGTTTGATTTCAGTCCTTTTCCACTTAGGACTGAATTCTGGACGCACAAAGAAGCCACTCTGCTCTTGTGCATGCAATCGTGCCCATTGCCTTCACTATGATGATCGTTTTGTCTTGTCTACTTCTACTTTTAGGGCCCCGTTCTGTTGCTGAATTGACTTTTTTACTTTAAAAGCTTCCTTCTGGCTGTTTTTGGCAAGCGAGAGCCGGAAGGGACATGCTCTCAGTTCATTGCAATGCTCTAGTTTTTTCACAAGGGGGTAGCAGTGGTTCAGGCATTAGCAAATTCAACGTTCTGCTTCTTGGTACCTGCCTGTGCCCCCAAAGACATAACAGTATCACGTTCCTTCTCGAGTGGCAGAGGAGGGGAAAATGGGTTTATGGAAGATAAAAGGTTGTCAGAGTTTTAATGTTAAGAGACTGTTAATCTTTGAATGCTGTACTCAGACTTGCCAAATATCTGTGGTCAGAGAGGACTTTCCTGGTAGTACATGCAGCTTAATCCCTTCATAACTGGCCATTTCTGTGGAAGGATCTTCCTGGAGCTTGGAAGTGACAAAATGCATTTTTTTCAAGAGCAAGTACTGGATCCTGCAGGTCCCTAGAGACTTAAAGCAGAGCTTGCCGCTGGCAGCGGGGCTGGTACGGCTCCGGCTAGGAATGGACAGACGTCTGCCACAGGCTCTGGGTGCTTTTTCTGGCTGAGACGCCGAAAGCCATTTGCCCTCAGCTCAGATACCATGAGTTCATCAATAGCTGAACCTTTCTAGAGACACTAGTGTGTGACTCTCCTCTCGGGAACATTTTCCAGGGGTCATAGGAAGGGAAACAGTGTACTGAATGATCTCAAAAAGCATCTTTATCTTACACCATAGAGATACCTGCTCTTCAAGGCCAGCTGACTCTCTGCCACACAAGCTGTAGGAGAAATGATGATAAGCTAAGTGGTCTCTCTCTTGTCCTCCAAACACAGATCAGATAGATGAGAACCTGAAGTTGGCCCTGCAGAAAGATCTCAATGTCATGGCACCAGGTCTCACTATCCAGGTAGGTTCATTCCCTAACAAAGATTATTCTTTCTTCCACCTCTAATTTTCTTACCTGTCACTAGATTGATGAGGTTTCTTGCTTCAGTTTTGCACATAACGTAAAATAGTTGAGTTGAGGTTTGTCAGTTGAAGACTGTCTGTATGACAGTGACCGCTTCTAAATGCTAGTTTTAGGTTAGGGGAAGACCTGCAGGATAGAGATAGACCTGCAGGTCTAGAGATAGACCTTTTAGGCCACAGACCTGCAGGTACTGGATTTAATTTGCAAAGAGCGAGAAAATGTTTTTCTTTAAACTACCTTTGGCACCCCTGCAGAGCTGGCCACTCCAGCGTGCCAGCGCAGTTCCTACAGGTAATTGCAAAAGAAAAGAGATGTTCATCTCTTCTGCACTTGTACCAAAGATAGGCAAGGATGTTGTATCTTAAGTGAGTTTCTGCTTACACTTAACGTTAGAAAATCATGTTTAATCTTAGCTATAGTTAATCTATGGGACATACTGGCTTTTTGGCACGTTGAAGTTCAGGGTAACCAACTGGGAAAAATATACTTTGGGCTCGCAAGGGCTAAGATGGAAATCTCTGGAGATTTCCACTGTAGGGAAGAGTGAGACCAAATCTGTTTTGCCATTCTTGTTGCCACATTTAGCTAGGCTGGCTAGCTGCGTGCAGGGAGGGAAAGCCTCCTGTTGACAGCACGTGAAATGCTGTGATAAGTACTGTTCTGCTTTGTGGCTCATTTGTGCATAGGCTTGCTCCGTTTTGGTGTGGGTGAACCACAGGCAGTGTCTTATCACAAAGAAGTTGAGATGGCACCACTCTTCCAACTATCCAAGTTAACTTGCACTGTACATCGCAGAGAGATTTCCTACAAAAGTTCGTCATCGATCAAAATTATCATCGTGATATAAAGGCCCTTTTTGATCTCAGCGCATGGACGGGCGTAAGCAAAGCTCACAGCTCTTTGCTGGGAGATGTTAACTACAGGCCTAAATCCGATCTTCAGCGTACACTATCCCGTCTCAACTTGGCATGCCCAGTCTTCACTGTTGGTCAGAAGTTGAAGGGTATCCTGCCTGCCTCAGCCCAGACTGAGCTCACCGGACCAGCAGTTTGAAGAGGTCCCGTAACTAGTGAGGAAAGTGGTTCATCCCTAGTACTTGAGAGACAGTGTGATCCTGCCCTTGCGTTCCTATTGTTCCCTTTCAAAACAGAGTTGCACCCTTGTCTCCAGTAAAATTGTGCCTCAGCATACAACTCTGCCGTGTTGCTGTGTCTCTTGTCAGGAAATACCCTGCTCCTTTGGTGAAGAGCGGCGCTTTCTTTAAACTCTCTGCATGCAGCTGTGTAACCCAGATTAACTTAACTGTACCTAGAATTGAATTGTTTTGTGAGCTCTAAGGGAAATAATTCTGTATTTGGGCGTAATGCTTTCCTCTTGAAGAGCGTGTTTGCATGGATGAGTACTTCAGAGATCACTGACAATTCATTTTTTTAAAGAAGTGATACAGAAAACAACTCATTATTGAAAAGATGCTGCTAGAGGGAATTAACAGCATTTATTTCTAGGTTTATTAAAACTAGTGTGTATGAAACCTTCACAAGTCCACGAAGTTGCCTGACCCAAAACATTCTTTCCTAACTGGAATGGTGGCCACAGCCTGAAGAGTAGCGGAGGCCAGTAAGAAGTGTCTAGGGACAGTGTCGTAGGGGAGGCTTCTGCACTTCCCCTGTGAAAGCAGCACGCCCTGGGGCTTGTCTCCAGTGTCTGGACAGAAACACACACATCCTGGGAAACAAACGTGAGAAACTGGAAATCCATGCGGGTTTGCAGTCCTGGGGTCTGGTGGGATAGCTCACTTGAGCGCAGTGCTGCTGTGGATGGGTACAGGCTCTGTAGGAAGGACGGGCTGAGAAGGTGAGGCAGCAGGGTTGTGCTGCCTGCAAAAGACTGGCTCAAATCATGTGGAGCTTTGCTTTGGGATGGGTGATGAACAGCTGAGATAAGAGCCCATACAGGTAAGAATCAGACCAACATGGAGGACCACGTGGTCCTTGTCTGCTGCAGGCCACCCAGTTAGTAAGATGAAGTAGGTAAAGCGGCTTGTAGAAGACCAGAGGAAGCCTCATGATCACACCCACGGGGGTCTCTGACCACCTCAGCATCCACTGGAAGGGCAATAGGGTTGGGTGCAAGCCATGCTGGATGTTTCTGAAGGGTGTTGAGTGCGGGTCTTGGCAGTGGTGAGCAAAGCTGACTCGGGGAGATGCGCTGCTGGACCTTTTAGAAACAAGGAAGAACTGTTTGAGAGGTGAAGTCTGGTAGCAGTGTGAGCTGTAGCAGCTGTAAGGTGGTGAGTTCAGGGTCCTCGGGGGAGCGACGTGAACCGGGAGAATTACAGTCCTGGGCTTAAGGAGAACAGAACTCATTTTTTGTGAGATGTGCTTGGCAGGGTCATGTGGGAGACTGCTGTGGTCAGTAAAGGAGGCCAGGAGGCCCCACGTCATTACCAAGGACACCCCAAAGTGTGGAAAGTCAAGCAGGTGAGACAGGAGGCCGGCGTGGATGAACAAGGAGCTCCTGACTGAGCTGAAAAGCAGAAAGGAAGCTCACAGAAGGTGGAGTAGGGATAGATGAGCTGGGAGGAATAAAGCTAATTGAACTGAGAGGGCAGGGACAGAGTTAGGAAAACCAAAGCTCAGCTAGGCTTGGGCCTAACGATGGCTGTGTAGGGCAACACAGAGGGCTTGTGAGGTGCATCCGCGGCAAAAGGAAGGCCAAGTAAGCTGTGGAGCAGGGGACATAGTGACCAAGGATGTGGAAAAGGCTGAAGTACTCAACACCTTCTTTGACTTCTTTCTAGCAAGGTCTGCCCTTGGGCCTCCCTGTTCCTTACCCTAGCAGCAGAGTCTGCAGAGGTGAATCACTACCCACAGCAGAGGACAAACGAGCAGATGGACACAGACAAGTCTGTGGAACCAGGTGGGATGCATCCCAGGGTGCTGAGTTGCTGGCCCGCACCATCGTGAAGCCACTCTGTTATCTTTGAAAGGTGGCAGTGGTCAAGGGAGGTCCCTCATAACTGGAAATAGGCAAACATCACACCCATATTTAAGGAGGAGGATCAACAGGAGAGGAGAAGTACCATAGCATCAGCCTGTTCCCATTCTCTGCCACGTTGACGCTGCCATCTCAGTGGCTTTCAGCTGCGCTTTCCACTTTGTTGGTATCCCTTATACTGGGTTCCCCACACTGGAATAAACATTGCCTTCAGTCTGCTCCTGAGCTTTCACCAGTGCAGCTCAGGATGTGGCTGGACTTCACGGCCACAGGGAAGAGATGCTGTCTCATAGTCAGCTTGTCTTTTGATTCCTTCTTGCTCTCTTTTGCAAAGCTGTTGCTCACCCAGTTAGTCCCAGCATCTCCCAATGCCTTAACTTTGATTATTAACAATATTGACAGTGCACAGTAGTGTTTCTGTCTAGTAGATTTCACCATTAAATAGATTGAGCCATTGGCTTGAAAAAGAAGCAGCTAGTGGAGATTTTTCAAAGACCTGATGGCTTTCCTGATTACAGAGGAATCTTTGCCTGTGTTGGAAAAGCCATGCTTCTGGAAACTGATCTTTGTTTTGGTGTGGGGGGTATCATGGAGGTAGAAAGAATATCCCCCTGCGTATCCTGCAGCGGCTGGTGAGGTGAGCTTTCCGCATGCGGTACCTTTCTAGGGTCTTGGTAGGAGCTTAGAAAAATCCTTTCACTGAAGGGTGTTCTGGTGTGATGTCCCATAAATCTGCTTTCTTTGCTTGTTCAGAGAAGCAGCAGAGTTGGGATTGTTCAGCCTGGAGAAGAGAAGGTTCCAGGGAGACCTTGTTGCAGCCTTTCCGTGTATAAAGAGGGCTTTTTACCAAGGCCTGTAGTGACAGGACAAGGGACGATGGTTTTAAACTGGAAGCGGGTAGGTCTAGATTGGATATAAGGAAGAAATGGGTGGTGAGACACTGGAAAAGGTTGCCTTGGAAGTGTTCAAGGTCAGGTTAGACGGGGCTTTGAGCTACCCGATCTAGTGGAAGATGTCCCTGCCCGTGGCAGGAGGGGGTTGGACTGGGTGATCTTGGAAGGTCCCTTCCAACCCAAATCGTTCTGTGATTCCTGAGAGTCCTGCTTTGATGACAGGCGAGCTCCTTCTCCCCAGACAGGGTGTGTTTGCCAGGGCCAAGGGTGCCTGTCACATGGAAACGGTTCCCTTTTCTCACTGCATACGAAGGCTTGCCTGGACGTGTCTGTATCCCATTCCCCTCTGTGGAAGCCCCTCAGTTCTTTGCAGACTTCCTGACCCCAGAGAGAAGCAGCAGGTTCGGCACTAGATCTACAGTGGAGATGGAGCAGGAGGGTTGTGAAGCAATTGTACAGCCATGGACTGTCAATCCGCATCTCCCAAAGCTTCAGTAATGAGCCACACAGCATGCCAGCTGAGCAGCAGTAGCTCCTGGTCTTGCCTCTGGAGGTGTTTCCCTCGTATTTCAGAGAGACTCCTCCGCAGAGCGGCTCAGTGGCTATCTCTGGCATGTACCTGAGTTGTGGTGTCAGCATCGCCATGCACGTCACTCTCGATGATCCACAGCTGCAAACAGCAGCGGTTCCCAGCTGCCGCCTGCGCCCTGCTGCTCTCTCCTGTCTTCACTGCTATGTCTCTCCTGGTGTTGTCGCTTTTGTGAGCTTTTCTCCTGGAAAACCCGTTCTTGAGCTCATAGCCCTGCCTCTGTTTTGCAAGTCTTGCTCCTCCAATTTCATTTCATTGGATTTGTGAGCCCCTTTCTTGAGCAGTACTTTGGGAAGTGTTGTCTTGTGATGTTTGAAGAGTCTTTAGGGTGGAGAACCAAGCTGCTTCTAACAAAGGTGGTAGACCTCTTTAGGAGTCTATTCCACAGGCCTTACTTGATCGCTTAGGTGCCGTAAAAGGTGCAAAGATAGGAAATACAAATATAAAGCACCTCTGTGAGAGTGGCTATGCTCAGCTGTGTTGTACAAGAGGATTGGGAACCATTATGTGTGGTCTTGGATCAATGTGGAGATGTCCAGAGCACTACAGGTGGTTTTGCGAAGACATTTCTTGGTTATGCAGCTCACATCAAAATGTTTAATTTAAAATGCACTCACTTTTTTTTTTCATAGGCTGTGCGTGTTACAAAACCCAAAATCCCAGAAGCCATTCGAAGAAATTTTGAGCTAATGTGAGTAGCTGTACATAAAATTGTATGCATTGGTTTTGAGGGTCCAATACAGGCATAATGTTATTAGAAAGCTCTTACCTGGTGCTCAGAAGGTGAGAGGTGGGCTCTAGTCAGTGTGTGCTTGGCTAGGTGCACTTGTGCATTCTGTTTCTCCATTTCCATAGCTCTTTCACCTTGGAAGCCTTTCAGCCCTTCACAAAGATGGTTGTTAGCACGTAGAGACCATATCAAGGCTTTGTTACTACTCCTGTATGTAGAGGAGGCACTGATGTGCTACAGAGAACCTGTAGAAGACTTGTCAACTGAATTCAGGGCTCAGGGGTCTTGATGTCTCACCCATAAGCTCCCCTCCAGCAAACTCACAGAACTGCAGACAAATTTTAGTCCGATACCCGTGAAGATCTCCTGCCCAAGCCCTTTCCCAAAGCAGGGCCAGCGCCACAGCTGCAGCAGGTTGCTGGGGACTGTGTCTGAGCGAGTTGGGGCATCCCCAGGGATGGGGGTCCCCCACTGCTCAGGGCCCTGTCCCAGGGACGCTCCACTCACACAGGGACGGGCTGTTTCCTTGGGACCGGCCGGGGTTTCCCGTGCTGCAGCTTGTTGCCGGTGCCTCTGGGGCTCTCGCTTGCCCCTCCGAGCAGAGTCTGGCCCTGGCATTTCTGGGACCCCTTTGGGCAGGCAGGGTTGCCATTGGGTCCCCCTTCATCTCCTCGTCTCTGTCTGAGAAAGCCCAGCTCCCGCAGCCTCTCCTCGTATGCCCTGGCCTCCACCCCACATCTGCAGTAACCCTCGTCCTGAGGGCCTCAAACTGTATATAGCATCCAGATGTAGCCTCACCGGTGCCAAACAGAGAGGGGGAATAATCCCTTCCTTTGACCTGCTGGCTACGCATGTGCTCATACAGCTGAAGACGGAGCTAGTCCTCATGGCTGTGAGGACATGATGATGGCAACTGGTTGGCTTCTTGTCCCCCTGGCCTCTCGTGCCCTGGTTTGCAGAGCTGCTCCCCAGCTCTGTTTCCCTGCGATAACGTTTCTCACCCTGCAGGGAGGCTGAGAAGACCAAGCTGCTGATCGCAGCCCAGAAGCAGAAGGTAGTAGAGAAGGAGGCAGAGACAGACCGGAAGAAAGCGCTCATTGGTACGTCACCAGTTGGGAGTACTAGCGGACGGGGGCCAGGCTGAATTTCCATTCCTACATCCCCCAATAAGCCGGGGTAGGATGTTGTCTTGCATCGCTGACAGCTCCCTGACGGAAGCACAGCCAGGCTGCACCGACAGTCATTTAGAAAATATGAATGTTTGTGCTCCTACGTCCCACCTCCCTCCCCATAGCAGCAAACACCTCTGTCCTACAGCGGGCCTCCTGCTACAGCAGGCCAAGAGGTGACAGCTCTGCCCAAAAAACTGCTTGGGCTTAAAGCTAAATGTCCCTATGCCGGGGGGATTGCGCTTGTAAAAGGGATGTCAGCCAGTGCAACTCTAGAAACATCAGCGCTCTGTTTTCTTTCTGTAACTGTATTGCTTGGGGTACAAACTGGCACTGTAGGATCCAATCGGAAAGGGAGGCAGCAGAGGGCAAACTACTTGCGTGGCGGATTCGGCGACCAGGTGCTGGGGTCAGGGTGTTGACGCTCAAGCCCTCAGAAGCGAATGTCTGAGTTGAGCCTGTTGTGATTGCAGAGGCAGAGAAGGCTGCTCAGGTGGCCAGGATTCACTATCAACAGAAGATTATGGAGAAGGAAACAGAGAAGCGAATTTCTGAGATTGAAGGTAACCGTGGCGCTAGTGTGCTGCTGGGGTCACCTTCCAGCTAAGGGTGGTGGCAGGTAGAGGAACCTCAGAACTGAGCTGATAGGCATCGCCATACTGCAAAAATAATAAAGGGTGCAGTAGTGCGAGGTTATGCACTGGGGTCATTCCTCCCCCCTGCAGGTTCCTCTCCAAGAAGCCAGCGGTGCAGGTACGCGGCCAGCCAGGCTGTGTCACCGGTCAGCTCATCCCCGTGGGAGGAAGGCTCAGGTGCTTGATGTGATGGGGCTATTCACTTGCTAATGCTTCTTTTCCTGTCCATCCTCTGTTGCTGTGTTAGACGCTGCGTTCCTAGCAAGAGAGAAAGCAAAAGCTGATGCGGAGTACTACACGGCTCGGAAGCTGGCTGATTCCAACAAGGTGAGCACTTGAAAGCTGGTCAGAAGAGGACTTGCTTACTCTTTTCCTCTGCACAGGAGATTAGGTTCAGGTGGGCGGCGCTGGAAAAACACTTGATAACAGCCCACATCCCAGGAAGCGGCTGCCTGAGATGAAATCTAATGATGCGGGGCCCCAGAAGGTTGTCTCTTACAGTCTCTGGTTTCTCTTTTTGTAGCTGAAACTTACCCCTGAGTATCTGGAACTAATGAAATACCAAGCGATAGCTGCAAACGCCAAGCTGTATTTTGGTGACCGCATCCCCAATGTGTTTCTGGATTCCTGTGCCTTCCAGCAAGCCAATCTGAGGACTGCCCAAGAAACCAGCCTTCCTTCACAGGAGGCCCCAGAGCCCTCTGGAGAAGGCCACCTCAGAGCAAAGGAAAGCACTGGCTGACAGAGTTAGAAAGACATCTGGTATAGCTCAACAGCTAGCCCGGCTGTGAATGGGGATTTTGCCCTGTGCTGGTGGGGCGGATGCAGCGCATGCGTGGACATCTTGTGTATAGGTGGCAGTTGGGTTGATTTTCTTCTAGCAACACATTGCAAGTGCTCTGCCTCTTCCGTTTCTTCCCCTATTAAATTGGTGCTTCCAAATGAGGGATAATCCTGTACTAACATACCTATACTGGAATATTAAAAGACAGACACCAGGAAAGCCTTCCGCAGTAGGTGCAATTATTTAGCAAGCATTACTCTGGAGGTAGGAGATGGGGCTTTGAGAGCTATGTCGCTGCACACTGGTCATTCCCCAGTGCTCCTCGCTGAGGCCGAGCAAAAAGGTTTCCTTCGTCCTGCCGATGAAGCTTCGCGTTGTGGACTCCGAGGCAGGTTTCTACCGGCGCTATCTAACTCTCCTCGAGGACTCCAGCGGAGCGGGCTCTCCTTGGCCAGCGGAGGCTGCGTGTTCCTGCTCAGGGCGAGGCCTGGCAAGGAGTGGTTTGGTGTGGAATAGGTTATTTGAATAGGATCTGCATAGCCATAATCGTCTCCTTTCCTGTAGGCAGTGGCACTACATAATGATTTGGAGCAAGCAGTCTCTAACGGGCTTCTGTAACTCCCTGTCTCCAAGCAAGAGCCTCATGCTGGCTGCCTGTAGTATGTTTCAACTGGGTGGCTGGGTCTCACCTTGCACCCTAAACCAGATTTCAGAGCGCATGAAGCGCCTCCGAGCAGCTGGTTGGGAACAGAGCTGGGAAATCTTTGCTCAGACCCCAGCCTCCCCGTAGGCCTTTTCACAAGGGAAAGGGGGCTGAATTTCCACTGCTCTGCCGTGCTGGCAAAGTGAAGGGGAAGAGAAGAGTGAAGGGGACCCTGCTATGCAGCAGATCAGTTGTTTGACAACCTCAGCTCCAAAGTAGGTGAGGCATCACTGCTCGCCAGTGCAAAATCCACTGCTCCAAGAAGAAGTGGGACCTGCCTCGTGTGTCCTTGGACAGCTGTGGTGGGGAATCTGTCGCTGGTCCTCTCATCGCTGGCCAGACTTTGCTGTGTTGCAGGGCTTTTGACTCATGAGCGGTGCTGGCAGGATGATCTCTCCTCCTGGTGTGCATTGTAATATATCCAACCCCTGCTCTCCGTGTGCCACTTCAGGGTGAGAGGAAGAGATGTGCTCGGGGGGGAAATCTGCTGGTATGATCTGCTTTCCTCTTTTCCTCTGTCCTCCCCTTTGCCTGTGAGGACATGCTTGTTTCTAGGACCTGGTTCTCGTCGTGTTCTGCGACGATCCCAGAAGATGGTGCCTGGGGAAGCAACTGGCAAGAGCTTGAGCTGGAACACCGTTCCCCAGCTAGCAGTACTGCAGCATTGTCTGCCTCTGAATCCACTACACGTTCAGACACTGCCTCTCCTCTGCCAGCCTGGGATATCTGTACGCTCATCCTGCTTTCCTGTCCCCTCGGGTGCGGCCAGCCGCAGCACTCGGCCCTGGCGCGGTTCACCGGACAGGGCGGTTGGTGGTGACGCTCCAGGCACTCGGCCGGTTGGTGCTGGTGTTGAGATCTTTTGTCCCTGGCACCATCTGCAGCCTCATGGCGGGACGAACATGCTTAGCTTTTGCCTTGGTGAAACATCCAACCTGAAACAAACAGCCTGAACTTCACCTCTGCTAATGATTTCCCCAAACGAGTTGTGCGGGCTGCTCCAGGCTTTCCAGTGCTGCTTTCCTATCCTGCGTGGCTTGACTCGGAGGATGGCAGTGTCTCTCCTCAAGGAAGTTTGGCAACATACGGCACCTTATGCTGTCTCAGCTCTTGCCCTGGCTGCCTCTCCTCCATCTCTGGGGCAGAGCAGGGATGCATTGACCCTGCCTCTCCTGCTGCCGCTGCTGGCCAGCTTGGGTAATACATGACTGTGGGACTTTGCAGCAGTTTCAGGTGGTCTTTCTTTCCTCCATCTGTCTGCAAACTCCCAAGGCCCAGTTGGTGCTCTGCTCCAGGGATATCGGCTCCTCTTCACACCCAGCCATGGCAGGAGCCAGGGACCAGGACCCTGCCCCAGTGAGAGGCCAGCTGAGGGTGCTGAGCTCCAGTCCTGGCTTCCAGGGAGGTCGTGGGTGAGTGTGCTTCCTCGTGCTCTGAGGATGAGAGGAAGGGTACTGCTGTTGCCAGGAGGAGAGGTTTCTTCAGCTTTCGCTGTACACACCTGGTGCACAGGGGTTGTGGCACAGCCATGTGCTTTTCGATGGAGGAGGGCTCATGTCTTCACCCGCTGAAGGCTAGGGCAAACAGTGCCCTCCCGGCAAAGAGCGGCCTTCAAAGGACACTGGTGGGCAGAGAAGCAGGAAGGATGTCTGCACGTCGTGCTGGAAGGCGGCTCAGCCAGCCGGCAGGGCAGAGCTGAAACCCATGGCTGATGGTAGGAGAGGAGCGGGCAGGCACATCGTTAGCCCCATTAGACCCTGCAGTGCCCTCCCTAGGGGAAGGGTACCGGGGCAGAGAGGGTGTGGCGGCGTATTTCGTAGCTGTGGTGGTTGAAATGTCTCCTGGAAGTACTGTTTGACTTGCAAGGTCCCATTTCTCCTGTGGGAAGGGCTTTGAGGAACCAGTGGAGTCGCATCTCTTTGACCCTCCGCCTCCTCAGTGTCGCTGGCTTGCAGCAGCCGCTTTGGTTGAATTTTGAGATGAAGGCAGGCTTTTTAGAACAGGAGCAATCTTAGAGGAGACATAGACTTGTCTCCATGGGGTGCTCTCTCACTACCCAGTGCTGGCATGAAACCCTGGGCATCAGGCTGGGTGGACAGGGTAGGTTCTGCCAGCCTGGAGATGACAAGAAGCAAGGGCACGAGGGGAACCACTTGAAGCAATAACCAGGCAGCTCACAGCTCTGCTGCGGTGATCAGAGCGAGATCCCTGTGCAGGGAGCAGGAAAGCCTTCCAGGCCACTGCAGGAAGGGCTACTTCCCTTTGGATCTGAGCCTTGCTGGGCCTCCCTGCAGCCATCCAGGTGGATGCATGGCTTTTGCCATTAGTGGCTGTCACTCTGGCTAAACGTCATCCTGCTCTGGTTGGGTACGCATCAGCCACCTCCTACCCGCGTGGTCTGAGGGACACCTGGGGATGCTCCTGCGGTTTGAAGTCCTGCAGCAACGTGTGCGTGATGCTCAGTGCCTTCTGCAAAAGCCTCCTCCCTCCCTCTCTGCTTCCCCAGCCGCCACTTCGGAAGCCTGAGTAGGTGTGCAAGAGGAGGGAATCACCATGGCTTTAACACCCCGGTCTAGGCTTTGCTTCTCTCTGAGCTGGGAGCTGCGGAGCAGGAACACGGGTGCAACTGGGAACGTGGGTTTGAACTGGTTTTTCTCTCTATTCAAAAGGCCTGTGTGCTCGTGAGGCTAAAGGGGTCTGCCACTGGATCCGCACCTTCTTTAAGGAAACACGATACATATGTTCAAGTTTACATGCACAGTGTTAAGTTCTTTTGATAAAGCAGAATAAAACTATTTTGTTACTGTTTCCTTGGTGGCTTTATGTGTCCTAGGGCATGCGCTCCCCTGTGCACTGTAGGCATGTGGAGGGGGGACGCTTAACGCCTCTCACCCTGCAGTGACGCTGCATCTAGTTGCACGTCCCCAGCTGCAGCGCCTGCCCCCCCTAGGAGCCCTGTGAGCAGCCTGGGCTCAAAGAAAACCACAGGATGGTGCTGAGCACTTAGAGTCCCGCTGTGTTTCTGCCGTCATCCTCCAAAGCTTGTGGTGGGAGCTGAGCCCTGCTGGCCCTTGGGCCCCCTACCTGAGCTGCCCCGTTGCTCACACGCAGCCAGTATTGGAGCGTTTCCCAAGCAGGCGTGGCCGCTGCCTGCAAGCGGTGTCCTTGGGGACTCTGGGCTGGTCCCCGAGCACCGATGTCGCCTGCAAGCATGAACGCGTGTCTTGGACGAGGATGATGGGAGCTGAGCTGGTGGTGGGGGTCACAGCAGCCAGTCTTTGGTCACAGAGCGAGCCCGGGGCCTGTTTTGGCAGCTGGGGCTGGGGGCCAGCAGTGCTGTGTGCCGGGGAGTCGCAGGGACTTGCTGCAGCATCCCGCAGCCCCTGTGACCGCCTCGTTCCGCATGGCTGGCAGGAAGCGCTGCCATTTGGCCCCTGTGGCTCTGGCACCGGATTTGGGACGTCAGCTCAAGCCCTTCTCCCCCCTGGCTCCCCCCATCCCAGATCCACCCTGAGCTCCGGGGCAGCTCCCTGCCTGCTGCCACCCTCCTGCCCCCGCTGCCTGTGCTGCCCGCTTCTGCCGAGAGACGCCCTGTGACACCACTACCTTCGGTCTTTATTGGTACAAAAGCCTTCAACCTAAATTATATCAAAAACGGGGAGGCCTGGTTTCACAACAGATGGCTCAAAATGGTCACATAAGGGTCACAAGTTAGCGGCTGCAGTATAAAGGCTTCCAGGAAATTCCCTTTCAGGAGAAGAGTAACTCAAGTGATAACTTCAGAGATAAAAGCCCAGCGGGGAGGCCGAGCCCGGCTCGGCCCTGCCAAAGCCCCTGGTGGGACCCCGCCGTGTGACTGTCCCCAGTCGGAGCGGTGGCCCCAGGGCACGGTCCCCGCGCTGCAGCGCTCCTCCCGCCCCGGCGAGCCCGGTGGGCGATGCCAGGAGCTCCGTGCCACGGCCCCAGCAGGGAAGGGGCAGGAGGAGCGGGACACATTCAGGACGTCGGGAGAGAAGGCAGCAGCTCCCAGGGCGCAGGAGAGCCTGGACCAACTCGGGGCTGGCATCGTCCCCGCTCCTGGTCTCCTCACGAAGGCCCAGCTGACGGCTCTCCCTGGGCCAGCCATCAGGCTACGAAGTCTGTTAAGGCACAACTCAAATATCTGTAAACACTGGTGCCCTCCCGGGGGAGGGTCCGACGAGCGATTCAAGTAAGGGTGGAAGCGAGACGGTGGCTCCCCAGCTGCGCCACCCAAGCGCCAGAGCCAGCAACTCCTCAGCCACGGTGGCGGACGGAGCATCCGTGGTCACCTCCTGGCCGGGGGCGGCTTCAGGGCCACCTTTGGGGGGACGCCCGGCTGAAACACCGAGGGGGGTGTCGGCGGGGGGCGAGGGACCGGTCCTGGCCGCCCCTCGCCGTGGCACGGCGCCTTGCTCTTCAGTGCCGGGAGAGGTTTGCTGGGCGGCTTCGGCTTCGCCTGGCGGGAGGAGAGGAGAGACCTGAGTCCCTCGCCTGGGCACCAAGGAGGGACCTGGAGGGGGGACAGGGGGCAGAGGAAGGGCCCCCCCCCGCCCCCCAAGTCATCAGCCACCTGGGCCATCCCACGGATCTGCCCCACACATCTGGGGCTGGTCAGGCCAGGGAGGGATGTCTGAAGGACAGAAGGACAAAGCACCCCGCCGCGAGGCAGCAGTGGCTTTCGGAGGGGTGGTTACCTGCGGGGGCTGTCCCGGAGAGGCTGGAGATGTCACCTGGGGGACCGGCGCCGGCGGCTGCAGGGTTGGCAAAATAGGGGGTGAGGAGGGGCCGCCCTCCCGCCCACGGCGCGAAGGCGGCCCCGCGCCGGCGCCCTGTTGGGCTCCC
>WAAD01007149.1:75088-88538 GCA_013389945.1 Fregata magnificens
CAGCCCCGCTGTGGGGCAGAGAGAAGGGGGGGAATTACCCTTTCTGGAATTGCCTCATCCCCCTGCCTCTGAGGAGCAGAATGCCAACGCCGAGGAGGATGCCGGAGAGCGCCAGCACGGCCAGCACAGCCGCCAAGACCATGCTGCTGCTCCCTGTGGAGACCCGGCTTGGTGTCGGGACGGGCGCCCCCGTGCCAGGGGCACCCCATGGGGACGGAGCGGCGCCCGCCAGCACCGCGGCAGGGCACCGACCCCCTCCCCAGGCTCCCTGCCTGGCACACGCATCGGGCCGAAGGGAGCTGGTGCTGGCCACGCACAAGGGATGCCGTACCTGCCGCCATCCCTGAAATCTTCTGCTCGCAGTAGGGTGCTGCCCAGCCCGGCTCGCAGTGACATTCCCGTTTATGGTTGCACACCTGAGAAAGAGGGAGGAAAACGTCAGGCTGGTGGACATGCCGTAGGGGCCGGGACCGCCGCCCGGGCCCCGCAGCTGCTCTGGAAGAGGACGATCCAACAGCATACCCCGTGGTTGTTGCACTTGGCCGAGCAGTTCTTGTTGCCGTAGACCAGGAGGTTCTGGCAGCGCCCAGCGTAGCAGACCTGGGGACGGGCAGGGGGGCTCTGAGGCTGCCCCGGGTCCCCACGGCCGGCGGTCACCCCCCCTCTGCCACCCCAGCACGTCCGCCCGCACGCTCACCATCTCCTCTCCGCACTTGGCGCCGGTGGGCACCAGCCTGAGCTTGGCCACCACCTCGTTGGCGTCGTTGCTGGCGATGACCGCCTTGCACTTGAAGCGGCCGAAGAAGAGGGAGTAGGAGCCGCCGCCGAGGACGGGGCTGGCGTTGTCGCTCAGGCACAGCAGCGTGCCGCACTTCACATCCCTGCGGGAGAAGCAGCCGTGAGCACCGGCGGCGGGGGTGGCACGGGGCTGGGGATCTTCGCTCAGCCCCACGGTGCTGTTGCCAGACGTGGGCACCAGCCCCCGCCCCGACTCCCCGACCCCAGCTCCTTACTTGGGGCTGCAGGGCCGCTTCCCGTACTCGGTGAGGCAGTGGAGGTGAAGGTGTTGCTCGCTGTTGTGCTTAAAGCAGACATCAGGAGCCACCTGGGCCTCTGCGGGACACAGGGAAAGGGTCACGCAGAGCCAGAGCCGGCAGCGAGCCGGCAGCACCGGCACCAGCGGCCATGCTTTAGGGTCAGCAGCCGTGGCACCCCAGCTAGGGATGCAGGAGGGGACCACAGCCGAGTAACGCCCCGGCCCAAGGAGCCGGGGCTCCGGGAACATCACCCAGCACGCGGGGCGAGGAGGGTGGGCAGGGTGGAGGAGCAGCTACCTGTGCCCCAGAGCGTGCGGCACTGCTCGCCGTGCGAGGGGCAGGCCCCATTGTAGCAGTAGCCGTTGCCGTTCTGGCAGGAGATGCCATTCTCCTGGAAGACGTCCTCCGGGCACTCGGCGCTGAGGCCAGTGCAGTGCTCGGGCAGGTCGCAGTCGTTCTTGCTGGCCCGGCAGAGCGCGCCGGCAGCCTTCACCTGCACAGAAAAGGGGGTGTCGGCACTGCCCCAATGCTCTCACATCCCCAGATTCACGCAGGCACCGCAGCCCAGCAGCACCCTGCTCTTCAGAATACCTCCCGGCACCCCACAGACCCAGACACCATCAGGCATCGGACTGGGTCTTCCCGTAGTTAAGTCTCTCCCTGCGGGCAACACCCGGGGCTACACGTCCAAACCCCAGTTTGGACGTGCGCCGGGGCCCTCTTCCAGCCCTGCCTTTTCACAACAAGGCGTTTCTTACGCCTGTGTGCAGGAATCGAGGCACGTAACTCTTAACTGTCTCTCGGATGAATGGAGCAGAAGAAGGCAGGCTGGTTTCCCGAACCAGGAATGGGCCACGCTGATCACTTCTGAACACTGCCCAGTTCTTCGACTCCTTTCATCCTGCACCTAGCCTAACAGAGCCAGGGGACCCGGGCTCCAGGGTGCCAGAAAGAGAGGCTGCTTCACCTTCCCAACCGCTTCCCACCCAAGATGCTGACTGTCCATGTAGTGAGAGCATCGAATGGAAAGCATGATTCCCCCCCAACATGATTCCCCCCCCAAACCATTGGGTGCGTTTGGCTCTGGACAGGCTGCTAGAGAGGTCCTTCAGGCTCTCCAGCGGGCTACGGACACACCTTGCCTCTACCGGCAAGCTCCAGAGAAGCCCGGGGCAGGACTGCGCACCCGCCAGCTCCCTTCCCTGCCGAGCCGATTGACCCGGCGGCGGCGGTACCTTGCAGTCCTGGCAGCAGTCCCCCCGGGCACACTCGGCTCCCTCTCTCAGCTGGCAAGTGGTGGCGTTGCAGCAGCGGTCGGAGCACTCCTGCGAAACAGGGAGGGACTGAAACCCTCCTGGAAGCTCCCTGAAAGACCCCTTCCTTCCTTTCTGGGGGGGACCCGGTTGCCACATCACCAGGTGCCAACGGCAGCGTAGCCGCCATGGCCATGCCAACCGCAGCATCATCCCAGGTGTGAACCGTTCCTGCCACCTCTTTACCCCCATTGCCCACACCAAACCAAAGGAGCAGAAGAGATTTTTTTTCAGAGGATGGTGCCTGACCTGGGTCCCTGCTCTCTGGTAGCACCCTTTGCATGTCTCCAGGAAGGAGAAAAGAGGAGGATGTCTGTGCTCTCTGCATCGGGGGAGCATCCCTCCAGGTCCCAGAGCAGGGCTGTGACCCGGGGATTTATCCCAGAGACATCGTCTGGCCGTTTGTCTCAAATCTCCCCCCCCACAATGCAGTGATGGGCCGCTAGGGACAAGGAAAAGCTGAGCACGGCTCTTGGAAGGACAACATGCCGTGATGTCCCCCTCCTTGGATCACCTCTTTGGAGGATATGCTGGGGGGATGTCCATCTTTCCTAGGCATGCTCCTGCTAAAAACACAGCCAGCTCCACGAAGGGGGGGCACACATCCAAGTTAACGAATATCCTCCGCAAGTTATTGTTCGGCAGAAGCATCAAGAACATAGGGAAGATGAGTCTCGCAAAGCACGGTGTCCAGGGAAGAGGCTTGCACCACCTTTTCCGAGTCTGAATGACAGGTCTCAGGTCCCTGCCGCCCACCCTCCTTCCCGGGCTCTCAGAGAGCATCCCTACCTCCGGCGTGCCGCAGTCGCACTGCTCTCCCCGCTCCACAAACTGGTTCCCGCACACTGGCCCCCCATACAGCTCATCTGCCCTGGGGACGTTCAGCAGGCAGCTGGTCCTGGGGTCCCCAAGGAACTGCCACATGTCCTGCTCGCTGCAGGGGCTGAAGAGCTTGGGGTAAACCAAGCTGAAGGGGCACAAAAACAGGCACGTGATGAGCAGAGATGAGAGCCTGAGGGCCCTCGCACCCACCAGCCCAGGGAGAAGCTGGAGGGCCACCAACAGACCTTTGAAGTGCAGCTTCAAGTGAAGCGTCCACCCAGACTTGACCACCTCACAGGCTTCACCCCATCAGGACAGTGCTGGAGGACACCTCGAGATACTTGCTGCCCGGGGAAATTCCCCTTTCTCCTTCACTCACCCAACGCTCGCCGCCATGACACATCCTCCGTCAGCTTTGGGGACAGGACAGCGGCAGCCAGCAACGTCTTCATCATGAGACATCCCCAGGTTGTGCCCCATCTCGTGAGCCATGGTAGACGCAGCGCCGATAGGATTCGTGCTGTGGTCCTGTGGGACAAGAAGTGCAGCGTGGTTCGAATGCTCCCCACAGCATCTCCACGGGGGCTCTTCAACTGCTCGGTGCCAGGTCTCGCCGCTGTCTGCAATTCGTTCCCTAACGCTGCCATGCTGAGGTAAAGGAAGACAAAAGCTGGCCTTGGTCCCACGGCCCCTGAAGACCTCCAGGCTGGGCTCTCAGGGGTGTAAGTGAGCTTAGATACAGTGGCTACCCTAAAAAGATGCTTTGTGGTGGTTCTGGGCAGGTCCCATGGCCGACCGCTCCCGCTCCAGCAAAGGATGCCCTCCCTGGGGAGCGATGAGGAGCACAGCCAGGATGGCCAAGGAGCGATTGCAAACCAAGTCCCAGCCACCTCACAGGCGGTGGGAGAAGCCCTGTGTCCACGGAGCTGCTCTGGGAGGCTCTTCAGGGCTCAGGTATACCAGAGCCCTCCGCAGGCACCCAGCCGGGTTTCCACAGCTACCCTTCCCCTGCGGACCCGACACTTCTCTGGGGGTCAGCCACTCAAGGGTCGGAGATGCCAGGAACCAGATCCAGCCCTAAGGGTGCGGAGGGGGAAAGCTGGAGACCAGTGGGGGTGAGACCCGCTCTGGAAAATACAATACAGGGAGTGCAGACCGTGGGACCGCTGCTGCCCTCCCGGTGCGTGCCCGGGCAGCGGGACCCACCTGGTTGATACCGCCCGAGTCCCTGGTGCACATCACAAGCTTCTTGGCGAGCCCTACGGTCGTGCCGTGGAAGTCTATGCCCCTGTGGGATTGAGATGCCACCATGGCCACGTAGCCCGGGCAGCAGCAGGCCCGCAAGGATGGCGAGGTGGTGGCTCCCCATCCTTACGTGATCAGCTGGGCGTTGTCGTGGGGCTTCCTCCGCAGCAGCTCTGCCTCCCGCCAGTGGAGGAAATTGTCCAGCGTCACCTCCGGGTTGGGACTGACCGCGATTTTGTCCTTGTGGCTCCACACCTCCAAGCCGATCAAGGCCACCCGCAGGCGAAGAGGCTGATAAAGCTGGGGCGGAAGACAGCCCGAAGGGAGCGCTTGGATTTGAGCTGCACGAGCAGAGGGAAGGTCCCGCCTCCCCTGGGGAACCACAACCAAGCCCAGGACCCCACCTCACTGTGCAACATCAGCTCTGTCACCCCCTCAATAAATAACACAAGCTGGGGTGGCTACGTAGACAGGGTTTACCCCGGGACCTCTGGCCTCCCTCGCAGCCGGCGAAGGCTGGGATGCTGGCTCCCACGCCGCTGACCAGAGAGTGAGGCTGAGGCAAGGCAAGCAGAAACCCCGCCTTGGTGCACTGCATCCATCACCCTCCCCTCGTTAGCACCCACTCCAGCTTGAGAGCAGCTGTGGGATGTGCTCCCAGGGGTTACAAGAAGACATTCCGCCCCCCCTCCCTTCCCTTACGAGAGAGCTGGGAGGCAGCTGTCCCCTGCTCCTGAGGACCCAGGGCCGAGTTGCTTGTCACGTCCGCTTTGCACACCCCATTGGCCACAGGAGTTGGTCACCCTGCGGCAGCCCACCTAGGGGCTTGTGATCGGCTCCAGCTCCATCACCCTACCCGCGCCAATCTCTTCTCTGCCGCGTTCGTGCCCGTGCTGGCACGGCGGGGCACGTGTGGGAGCGGGGAGGGCAGATCCAGACCCCTGGGCTCACCTTGTCAACGTGGTTCACGATTTCCTTCATGCGGTTCTGCACTGCGCGCAAGTCTTTGTGTTTCCTGAACTACGGGAAAGACACAGAGAGATTTCCGGGCTGGCTTCGACCTCCTCACTGCAGTGGATGACAAGCAAAAACGCAGGCACCAGCTCGCTCCCCTCCACGCTTACCTCCTCATTGTCCACGACCAGCACCAGCTCCACGTATCGGGGACCTTTGTGTAACGGAGCTGATTTCTGGAAGGGAAGAAGAAAGTGAGCGCAAAGAGGGGCTCAGCTCTGCCGCTTGCCAAGCCCCGCGGCTGACCCTCCTGTGGGATGTGTTGGGTCCTGGGGCATCTTCCAATGGCTAGTAGGTTCTTCTAGCTCTGCTTTCTGATGTTACTTTGCCGGGTGTTTCAGACATCTTCCAACACACAAGGAAAAAACCCAAGCCTGCTACCGGGATAAGGCACGAGAGAGGCTCTGCAGGCATCACCGGAGCTCAGGGGGTAGGAGGATGCTCCTGCTAATGGTACAGGACCTGAGGACTTGCTCCCACCAGGAGCTAGGCCACTCGGAGCAACCCGTGTTTGGGTACCCAACCAACAACGCCTGGGAGAGGAGCATCTCCAAGAGATGCGGTGTGGCCCCACTCCTCTCCCGGACTTCACAGGACCTAGGCTCTTGCACGCTCAGCTACGGGAAGGAGAAGCAAAGCAATCCTTAACCCAGCGGTAGAGCTTCATGGCTGCAGGAATTTTCGGTTCGTGGTCATATTCCAGGGTGGCACCAGACTCTTGGCACGTGCCACGCTTCCCCCGCAGGTGAGCTGCTCTGTACACCGCGTGCCGGCCAGCCGCATCCTCCTCCAGGGGCTCCAGCAGGAAGGTGGTCTCATTCACTCGGAAGAACCCACTGCCGAGAGAGAGGGCGGGCATCAGGCTGGGGAGATATCCGGCAGGACGCAGGCAGACCCTACGCGCACCCCGGCCCGTGCCTGTGATGCAAAATACAGCTGCCAAATCCCAGCTAGGAAACCAGCCCTATCCCTTCAGAGTTCCCGTAGGCAGCTTGGATGAGCTACAGGCCGCTAGCGGGGCGCGACCGTCAGGTCTTTCTGGCCACGTGCATGAAACCGCACTCAGTGCAAAGCCCCGAGCAGCCCTTGGGTGGTGCATGAAGCCCCACATCGCTGTGCAAAGGTACGGGGTGCAGGAGCTCACAGCAATGCGAGGGACTGGATGCACCTTCCCCGCAGCCTCACCTGGCCCAAGAGCACATCAAGGAGGTGCTGCAGGACCGAGCTGACCTGGGGCAGGCCGGGACATGAGGAGCAATAGGGAACACGTCCGCAGCATTTGCTTTCGGACACTGCAGAAGCACCAGCTGAACAAAAGGATTGTTAGGGAGGCTGGAAACCGGCCGCTGGGCTGGGAGGGAGCAAGCCATGGCACGGCATCCGTGGCTGGGAGCGAGGGGAGTATCCTGTACTTTGGGCAGCAGAAACGTCCCAGGGTTCAGCAAGAGCTGCGCAGCGCTGCCAGGCCAGGTTTAACACAGCATTTCTGCCGAGCAGCTCTGGCCTTCAGGACGCTTTCTGTAACGTGTCCCATGTGCCCTGCCTGTATCGTCCTTGCCTCCTGGCCTGTCCTTGAACATCTTGTCCTCCTACTATGCAGGGACTTCAAGCGTCCCATGTATGCACAAGCTGTGCGGGCCAAGGTCTCCGCCGACACAACCCCTGCTCTCAAAGTGAGGAGGTGGCTGCCACCATCGGCCTCCACGGACGGAGACCGCCCGTCCTCCTCACACATCCCCCTGCGAGGGACCCCTTCCACTCTGTCTTACTCTCTTGCAACGTCTGGCTGCCAGCTGACCTTAAAAGAAAGAGAACAGCAGAGTACAAATCTTCCGTGGCAAACCGAGCAACCTCGCACGGCCCTGGTGGCTTGGGTTACTCTGCAAGGATGCTTTCTGCCGTTAAATGCAAGTAGACCCAAGGTAGCTTCTGAGGAATGAGCAGCAGCACAGCCAGCAGCCAGCGGGCAGGCGGAGACACAGCTGGCCTGGTATGCTTTCCTTTTCTTTTGGAAAGGCACTCGGCCGTCAGCCCTAGGAGCTCGGCATGGCCCGGAGGAGATGCCGGCTGCCTACAAGCTGGTGCATCGCCACGAGCACACCTTTGTGCCACTGGCTGCAGCACTCGGGCTGAGTTTGGTCCGGTCTGCCCTGGGAAGAGAGGACGGATCCGGGACAAGCCGTGCCTTGCTGCCCAGGGAGGGCACTCCTGCCCAGATCTCCTGTCGTGCTCCGGTTTCCAGTCTTATCCCGTGCCATGGGTCAACCCCCCCCAAAACCAGCAGGTTTAGCTGCAAATCGCCATGTGCCTTTCCTGCTGGGCACCGAGCCAGGGCGGTCAGCGCTCCCACCGCCAGCAGGAAAAGGGATGTCTTCTTCTCTTCCTCGGGGGGAAAGCTGAGCTCTCCCTCCATCGGCACAGCCCCGGTTGGCGGGGGCTTGGTCACGCCAGCTCACCGTTACGCGGCACTGCATCCATCAGGAGCAGCGCCACGGCGTGCACCGAGGCCAGGCTCGATGCTGTCCTCCGGCCAGCCACAGTGTGCCGGGGGAGCGAGAGGTCCTACCTGAGCCCGCCGCAGGTGCTGATGCTCGCTGCTGAGTCGGCGTATCCTTGCACGTGGCCCTGATAAAAGCAGTGATCCTGCCACCGAGAGAGAGGAGAGGTGTAAAGGGGGTCTGCACCAGCTGTCGGCTCGGTAGGACCCCACAGGAGCGGAGAAAGTGCTCTCCCCGCAGCCAGCCCCATACCTGAACGTCCGGCTTCTCCGTGATCTCCCTGCCGTCGGCCGAGTAGTGCGTCTCGGTGTAGTGCCGCCCCAGCAGCTCCCTGCAGGATGGGGAAGGGGGGGTCAGCAGTGACCCCGGTTTTGGGGAGAGGATGGAAGGCTTTGGGGATGAGGTTGGTCAGGTTGGGTATAGTGGGCCCATGACCTCCAAACCCGGGTGCGTTTGGCAAGGAGGGAAAAAATGCAATATTTTGCTAGCAAGGGTCTGGGCTGAGGGCTTAGATCGCCGGTGCGGTGACGCAGGACCTTGGAGAAGCGATGCGCACGGCAAGGGTGGGAACTGAGGCCCCCTCCCCGCCCCCGGCCGTCCCGCTGTGTCCACCCGCACTCACTTGTTCTTCTCCAGCCGCAGGAGGTAGTCCCTGCCTTCGGCACGGACGCTGTAGAGGACGCGATCCGGGTAGGTGCTCTGCATGAAAGACAGACGACAGCACAGACCCACCGTCACCAGGAGCGAGAGCTACAGAAGAGAGGACCTGCCCAGAAAGGGGACGGGGTCTGCCTGCGCCCCGCTGGAAGGTGGCTGCGGGATGGGGAGCCTGGCTGCTCACCCTGGAGGCATCCAGCAAAGACACAGGAAATCCGAAGAGAAGAAAGCAAGCATGTGGGGCAATAACGCAAATCCCCGGCACATCCTGAGATAAAGAACAGGTCACCAGCAACGAAGCAGAGTCAGCAAAGTCTGGTTTCCCGTCTCTGACACACGGCTGCAGATGGCTGTGCCAGAAGCTGAGGTTTCCTACTCATCAATCACAAAGCTCCTTTTTTGGGGACTGCGTTCAGCGCTTACTCACGGGCTGAACCACAAAGATCCCCGGTGCCCAACGGCTCTCATCAGCAGAGACTTCCTTATCTCTGACTGATCTAACATGCAACATCACGGTTAGATAACAACCTTCTCTTGGTTCTCGTCTGCTACTGAGAGTAGGTTTTAGTGTCACCGTGTGCCAGATCCCCCGAGCATCACCCTAGTGCCGGCGGAAGGGACCCCAAGGCACCTCAAGTCCAACCTCCAGTCACTACGGCTGGGTCAGGGTGGCTGTCACTCAGCCCAGCCAAGCCCTGGACCCCCAGGATGGAGATGTCCTTCCAGAAGAAGTGTTCCCCCTCTGGGACGTGTCGTGATCTCCATCCGCAGAGGTTGGGCCACAGACCTCCAGACGTCCCATCCCACCAGGGCCACCGAGAGACGATGATCCCTTGCACGGCGCCCCGTATCAGGCCGCACCCTTGGCACCAGGGACCTCCTCAGCCCCCACCGCAGCACAGAGACCTCTCCTGAGGGCACATCCTCAGCTCTTACGGGATCCCGGGGCGGAGAGCCGAGCAGAAGGGAAAGCAAGTGTCTCCCACAGGGCCAGCATTCCTCCCAGATGAGGTGTGCGGCCTCTCCCCGGGGAGGATGACGGCATCTGCTGTTATACGGCGGCTCAGCGCTCCCAGGGGGATGATCTGCAACCTGGCAGGAGCTGGGGCTGAGCGGAAAGTCCTGCTGACTCAGCGCCAGCACGGCCAGGTTAAGAGGGTTTGCCCGTCACTCGGTCACCCTCAGTTCTACCCGGTTTGCTTTCCGATCTGAAGCGACAGGCTGCCGGCCGCGAAACATCCTGCCAAGGCTCCATGCCCAGCAGGTTGCCACAAGCCCGCCGGGCGGCCAGGCAGCCCCGGCTGCGGGCGGGCGCGCTGCTGTCGTGCGGGCACGCTCACAGGTCCCCAGCAAATTCTTCTCTTATGAACAGCGTCTCCCGCCTGACGTGGCCGTCCCGTCCCGCGTCCACCGACAAAGCGATGCTTTGTTATCGTTGGCAGCGCCGGAGCCAGAAGAGGTCTAAAGAAATGGCAGGAAAGGACTTGGAAGGGGGTGGTGGGTCAGGGACCGTCTCTTGGAGACAACCGCAGGGCAAGTTAAAAAAAAAAAAAAAAAGTCCCGATGATAAAGCTGCCCTGAATCACCCCCTTCCTTATTAGCACGGGCTTTGCAAGGGCTCCAGATGGGAAGGTTTTGAAAGCGCAGGCAGCTCAGCCCTGCCCCTGCCCGAGCCCTGCTAACCCCGTGACCGTGCTGAGCAAGCAAAGCAGAGCCACGGCCGCAGCACACAGAGAGGAGGGCTTTCTTCCAGCTGGTCTTATTAAGAGACCCAGAGAGCTTGCAGAGGATCGGGACGTGATGCCACCGTCCCACCCCAGCACAGGGTATTTCTTCCCTGGGTGGGAAGAGGCGATGGGTCTCGCTAAGACAGTAGGGATGGGGCTCCTTGCACCATGCCATCTATCAGAGGAGCCGCCAGCACAAGAGGAGGAAAAGAAGGCGGGTCGCCGCGCCACCACTGTCCCTCGCTCCTGCTCCGTCCGGACCCACCGCTCGCTCTGCAACGTCCTGCTGCTTCCTGCAGAGCCCCGGGCTGGGCCAGCAGGAGCCGGGCTGTCTCCACCCAGACTTGCAAAACGTCGACTGGCTCTGGGACGCGGTGGGGATGCGGGGATGCGGGAGCACAGGTGCGCTGGGGGAGAAGCCAGCAGCTTGCAACACTGGGTCTTACATGGGCTGGAAAGCACCTTCCCCTTTCAATACAGCTCTTTGAAACGCCGGGGCACGGGGACAAGAGAGCTGTCACTTCTGCAATCAAGAGCGTGTAACTATAAATCTTTCTGAAGGCCCTTCTTGCTCTTTTTTCAGGTCCCTTTCCATGAAGAACCCAGGTTTGCCACATTCCCTGTCATGCCCCTGTTAAGGGCGGGTGGGAGAAGGCGGCCACGGCCTGTGGGAAGGCTGGCGTCCCGGGAGATCCTGTGCCACAGGACCCAGGTCTCCACCCTGTCTGCAGGGGCTGAACATTTGGATTTAACAGAGGGCAGCTGGTCTGCTTCAAACCTCACCTGGCAGATGCTCTGCTGGACCAGCCCCGTGCCTCCCAACTGCCCTGACCCAGGAACCAGCTCTTGGCCCATGCCCATCCCAGCCCGAGACCGCTAGTGCAAAGCCACGGGAAGAGCTGGGGCGGAAAACACCCGCCCAGCTACCTGCCTCCACCTCAAAGAGGGGCTTGGTGGTGGTCAAGCCTTGCTGAGAACCTCTTCCCCACCAAGGTTACCGGGAGAGCGAACCCAACTTTCGTGGAAGAGGAGGAAAAGGGCTTGAAAGGCGGGAGACCGCATACCCTCAACACAGCAGGTTTGGGAGGTCCGAGGACCACCCGATCCAAGACCAAATGCAGGTGCCACCCGGCAGACACCACCCGTGGCTGTCCCAAAGTACACAGCTCAGGGCAAATGTCTTCTCCCGTCCCGCGGAAAGCAGAGGGACCCTGAGATGGGTGAGCTCCCCTTTCTGGGGGGGACCGGTGCAGAGCCGCCCGGCGTGCCCAGCACAGATGGTGTCTCTAAATAGCCTGGGGAATGTTTATCTCGTGGACAAGTTTAGGTTTCTAGAGCAGAGAAAACAGATGCTTTCGGGGAGTGTTTTTGAAGCTAGTTTATCAGAAAGGGTTTGAATCACAGATGAACGTGCTGTATGAAGAGTTTACTAGGAAATAAACGTCCCCAGCCCCTCCATCGCATCAGGTGCTAAAGTCGGTGCTATTCGGTCCCAGAAAATGAATCCACGTATTTGGCTGAATTTCACTTTAAGGCAATAAGAAAAGCATCTTTGAGGTCAAGACCATCATCCTATGGACGTCAACCCCGAGCCTCAAAACTCCTGAGTCAATCCCCATTCCTTCCCCCAAATTACACGGTTTCCCAAGAAAAATAACACTGCCTTGCTTTCATGTGGGTTTCTGCAACTTTCTGATTCTTATTTCCCTGTCCCAAAGGACGAAAAAAGCCCAACTTCAGCAAACACAGCAAGAAAAGTGCTTACAGCTCAATGAGGCTTTGCAAGGCCCTTCTTAAGCAAAGACCAGATGTCACAAGATCCCTGCAAGGCGGCAAGAGGTGGGACCTCTTGGTAATGCCTCCGAAGAAAGCACTGGAGAAAGCAGCTCCCCCCCCCCGCCCCGGTTCCAAGAGTCCACCCTGCTATCTGCAGTTCCTACTTTGACCCAAAACAGTCCAGGAAAGCTGACCTGATCAACTACTCCATCCTCTGGGATGGAAGCAATGCAAGAAAATGTCCACCAGGTCATTCTTCTGGCAGAGGGCTAAGGGGGTCCAGCTCCGAGCCCAGTGGTGGGTCGAGGGGGTCCAGCTCCGAGCCCAGTGGGGGACCAAGGGCCAAGGGGGTCCAGCTCCAAGCCCAATGGCAGACCAAGGGCCAAGGGGGTCCAGTTCCAAGCCCAGTGGCGGACCAAGGGCCAAGGGGGTCCAGCTCCAAGCCCAGTGGTGGGCCAAGGGTCTCGGCCGATGGCAACAACCCCGCCCCCCTGCCCCGGACTCCCTGCAAGGCAGAGAGGGCGGCTGTGCCGAGCCAGTATTTGGGAAGCGACACTACTCACCGGTGGCACAGAGAGGTCCCTCTTCACCCGAGGCACCAGCACCTTGCGCGGCGTCACTGTCTCATACTTCTCGACGTGGGCGAGCTTCTCCTCCAGCCTGGCGGTGGCACCTGGGAAAAGTCAAAGGGCTTTGAGCCGGGATGCCCAGAAACAACCGAGTCAGGGGATAATGGAAGCGGCCAACATGAAGGCGCAGGGAAGAGCCAAAATAGCATTTGGCTCGGTATTTAATAGGTAGTCAAGTCCTGAAATAGCTGCTGGGAACACAACTCCCTGACGATGGGATGCTCCAGCCCCGTCCAGCCCCGGCGCCCACAGGGCGCTCGGCATCACCCATGGGCGAGCAGGTCCCTTCAAGGCTGGAAAACCCTACTGAGACCCCGGTGTGTAAATAAAGATGGAGATTTTTCAACTTCCCATCTTGATGCCACCGTTTGTGACTTGGAGTCTGGCAGCTGCCGGGGGTTGTGTTTTGGAGAACAGCTCGTGTCTGGGCTGGCTCAGCCCTCCTCCCATCCTCTTTTTTTTAATGTCAGCAGGGAGACGTTTCTGCGATAAACCCTTCGCCTTCCCCAGGAGCCCCACACCGGGAGCTCGCGACGCAGCCCTGCCCGTGCTCCCGGGGTTAGACGGGGCCAGCGGAGCCCCCGGCGAGGCGGCGGCAGAGCACGGCCCTCCGTCTGCGGGTGCCTGGCGGCCCTCGCCCACGGGCCTGAGCGGGAGCCAGGAGCCTCGTCACCACCCCCTCGGCCGGCTGAGTCACCAGTGTCCCCCCCCCCACCCCCCCCCCACCACCCC
>WAAD01007149.1:89978-130998 GCA_013389945.1 Fregata magnificens
GGGCGGTGGGGCGTGGGGGGGGGTCTGTGGGGCATCAGGGGGTGTCCGTGGGGCATCAGGGAGGGTCCATGGGGCATCGGGAAGGATTTGTGGGGTATCAGAGTGTGTGCATGTGGCATCGGGAGAGGGGAAGTCCAAGTGGCATTGGGGACTGTCTGTGTGGCTTCAGGGAAAGTCCAAAGGGCATCAGGGCGGGTCCACGGCCTCCAGGGCATGTCCCGGGACACTGCAGGGGTGCACAGGGCATTGAGGGGGTGCCAGCAGGGCATCGGGAGTGGCGGGGGGCACTGGGAAGCCCCACCTGGCTCTGAGGTGGTGGAGGGGCTGCGGTGGCTCGGCTCTCACAGGAGGCAGTGGGGCTGGGAGCGTCCCGTGGGGCGCTGGGGACTGTCCGTGGGGTATGGAAGGGGGTGCCCATGGGGCGCTGGAGGTGCCCGCCTGGCTCTAAGGTGACAGAGGGACTGGGGGGTTCGGGGACATTGAGCAGTGTCCATTGGACAGGAAGGGGGTGTCTGTGGGGCACTGGGGTGGCCCTGAGGTGGTGCAGGAGCTGGGGGTGGCTGGACTACCGGAGGGCAGCAGTGGGACTGGGGAGGCGTTGAGGGGTGTCAGCGGGGCGTTGAGATGATGGAACAGTGAGATGACGGAGAGGCTGGGCTCACCATGGGGGGCTGAGCTGTCAGGGGGCCTGGGGGGACTGTGGGACATCAGGGCGTATCCGTGGGGCGCTTGGGACCCTCCCCGATCCCAAAGAATCGGAGGGGCTGGGACCACCACGTGGGGCTGAGCTGGGAGGTGCACTGCCCCCTGAGCTCTCCGCTCTGCCACGGAGCCGACTGCTGTCTCCCTCGTGACCACAGAACATCCCAGGTTGGAAGGGACCTCAGAAGATCGTCTGGTCCGACCTGCCGTGGGGAAGAGAGCCTGGATGAGGTTATCTCGCGCCCCGTCCAGTCGCATCTTGAAACCCTCCAGCAACGGGGACTCTGCCATGGGGAGGTTTTTCCAGCGAGTGTCTCACTGTAACGTATTTCTTAGGTTGAGACGAAACCTCCTCCGGTGCAACCCATTGCCCCTTGTCTTCTCCATGTGGCAACTCGTGAAGAGAGAACCACCTCCTGCACACTGGTTTTTTTTATATTTCTCGGTGTTTCAGGCCAGGACCAGCCAGGAAATGCCGCATTTAACATTGGCATTTAATGAAAGAGGGGGGGTTGGATGCCAAATTCGTCTGTAGCAGAGCTCCGTCACCGGGGACGAGCTTCCTCCAAAATGGCGCAGAAGCCACCGTAGCCAAGCGCTGCTCCAGTGTCTTCCCTCTTTCTCCCTGCAGCTTTTCTGTAATTCCCTCCTAAATAGACAAGTTTATTTAAAAAAAGCCCCCGATAAATATTAAAGCCCTGTGCTTTCACCCTCAGCGCTCGTAGTCATGTCTGTTCGTAACTGTCAAAACGTCCCCAGTAGAGTTGTCCCCACCACGATGGCAACCCTTGCAAGGGATGCAGAGCTCAGCTGGCCTTGAAGGAGCTACTGAGCATCCCGCGACCTATGAAGCAAATAACCCGGCTGGCCAGGGAGACAGAGAGCAGCCAAATTGCGACTCTGGGCAAGGAGGCACCCGACTGCCGTGCCGCGCGACGTGGGGCTGCTGGGTTCAGACACAGGACCTTTTCTCGCCCCTCTCCTGGCACCTCCTGGCTTCTGGTGAGGGGAGAAGACACACATCCACCTCCTGCTCAGGGCTGGCAGCAGGGCGCCTGGCTCAGACCGAGGTCTGCTCTCAGAGAGGAGTGGGTAGATCTACGTGGAGATCCATCCAAGCACCCCAAGCCTTTGAAGAAACTGCTCAGCCAACCAGGCATCCACGTCCGGGCCACAATTTTTGGGTAACTGAAGTTACCTGTCAACGTGTTCTCACGCAAACAGCGGCAGCCAAAGGCTGGCAGGATGCTGCCCCACCAGCATCGCCACCTCTGCCTGGGGCAGGCATAGCGAGGGGGGACGCATCCAGCTAGCGGGCTGTTGGTACGTGGTGCAACAAGCAGGGGGGACCCAGCCCCGGGGTGCAGGTGACCTCCCGGGGGCTTTCTCGCTCGGCTGTGGACCTGCGGGTGGCAGGGAGCAGCAGGGGATCCCGTAGAGGTGGAGCGCCCACGTCTCCCACGGAAGGGGTGTGCAAAGAGGGGAGCCCCCTCCCAGGAGAGGGGCGCCTTACCCCCCAAAAAAAACTGCGAGAGGGGTGCACATAAACGTCTGCATGTGTGCACCTGCAGGTGTGAGCGGGACTTCTTGGGATTACTCGTAGACGAGCGCTTATAAATTTGCTGTTGATTTTAAAAATTAACATTTCAGAAATATCTATTACTTCTGCTGAGAGTCAATGCTTGCTGGTTAATTATGTGCCCAGGTGGCCAAGAAGGCCAACGGCATCCTGGCTTGTATCAGGAATAGTGTGGCCAGCAGGAGTAGGGAAGTGATCGTGCCCCTGTACTCGGCACTGGTGAGGCCGCACCTCGAATACTGTGTTCAGTTTTGGGCCCCTCAGTACAAGAAGGACACTGAGGTGCTGGAGCGTGTCCAGAGAAGGGCAACGAGGCTGGTGAGGGGTCTAGAAAACAAGTCTTATGAGGAGCGGCTGAGGGAACTGGGGCTGTTTAGCTTGGAGAAGAGGAGGCTGAGGGGAGACCTTCTCGCTCTCTACAGCCACCTGAAGGGAGGTTGTAGGGAAGCGGGTGTTGGACTCTTCTCCCAAGTAACCAGCGATAGGACGAGAGGAAATGGCCTCAAGGTGCGTCAGGGAAGGTTCAGATTGGACATCAGGAAGAATTTCTTTACCGAAAGAGTGGTTGGGCATTGGAACAGGCTGCCCAGAGAGGTGGTGGAGTCGTCAGCCCTGGAGGCGTTCAAAAAACATGTAGACGTGGCACTTTGGGACGTGGTTGAGGAGGCACGGTGGTGTTGGGTTGACGGTTGGACTTGATGGTCTTAGAGGTCTTTTCCCACCTTAATGCCTCTGTGTGTTATTAATCTATAAACGGCTTCAATCCTGGTTTAATTTAAGTTGCGTGAACAGAGTTTTGTCCTGCGACAGCCAGCAGACTGCTCATTGGTGTAAAAACTGTGCGCGACCAACAGTGACACGGTGAGGTGCCAGGGGTGTCTCTCAAGCCTGAGGTGTTGGGCACCGAGAGGCGAGCAGGTTCCTCCAGGGACCTGGGCCCCTCTGCCTCTCCACCCTGAGCTCGAGGGACAGGCTGTGAAGTCTGTAGATCCACAGAAACTTAATGGAAATGGCAGGGTAACTTCTCCAAGCCTCCCCAGACCGAGAGGCCACCTCGGTGGGGGGAACAGGAAACTTCTCCTCCGCCATGAACTGCACGAGTCCTTTCCCTGAAGAGCCAGATGATGCTGGCTGAGGTCTCGGCCCTCAACCTCAACCTTCAGATGAAGGAATTCAGTCCTCCAGACCCAGGACTGGTGGCCTCCATCCTCTCCTTGGTTCTCTCTCCCTCTGCCAAGCTGGAGGACCAGCTCTAGGCCACCAGAACAAAGAGAACCTGGCTCTTTCCTCTAACGCACTCTAGAAGGTCCTTGCAAAGGAGGAGGTGAGGGAGAGGAAGGGCAGGTCATTAACAGGAGCGCTCAGCCCTGCATCCACAGCCCTCGCATGTCTCCCCAGGTTCCCACACTTGCCACTGAGGCCTCTGGGTCTCTGGCGTGTGTCTTGGTCACCACTCGTTCCTGGGAGACGCTTTTCTTCTCTTCCACCCTCTACCACACCCGCTCCCGAACTGGCTCAAGCAATTTCTATGGCTGCGCAACTCTGCAAGGTACCCTGAAAGTCCTCTGCTGAGGACTCGGCCAATATGATATGAACATCACGTACCTGCTCATCAGCCGCGAACCCCATCTCATCGGTCAGAGCAACCGATCAGCTTCATTCCAGCAACCCCCCGGTTAGGCTCTCCTCCCAAAATAATGCTGCATGGCAGCAGAGCCAGATCGCTCTGAGCCAAACAAAATTTAGTTACTTAAAAGACTAATTTGCACCCCGAGTCCTGTTAGCAGACAAAATAACCCTGATTTTTTTTTTTTTTAAATTTATTTTACAACACACAAATACATCATTTTACAATGTAGTAAAAAAAAAAATGACTTAACAAAAGCCTCTCAGAAGAGAAAATCCATTACATACATTTCAGGGAACTGAATATTCCCCTGTCTCTCTGGGACAACCCTTACGGTTTGTTTCCAGCTCGCACTGTGAATGTAGAGGGTTGAGTACTCCTAGCTCGAAGTGAGTGTCCGGTTCTCCGCTGGTGCAGAAGAGGTGGCGGCTGAAAGGGGCAGCAGCGGGGCTTCACTGGGCAGGTACGGCCAGGCGGGGAAGCAGGGGAGCTGCCTTCTGGCTGCGCTCGGCAGACATGTGCTCCAAGCGCTCTGTGTAGAACCCATTGAAGTCCAACCTGAGAGACAAAAAAACCCAAAGTTTTGGCAGCCCGCTGGCTCAACGCCGCCCAAGAGCGGCACGCAGCAAGCCAAATGCGCTGCCAAGGGCGCCCGAGAGCTCAGTGCTGCAAGTGCCGCAGCACACATGCTCGTCGAGGCGCTCACAGGCAGCAAGGGGATCCAAAAATACACGAACTCTTTTATAGGGTCAGAGGAATTTTAGGACAAAGTTGGTTGAAATGAGGGGCGTGAAGCAAAGCAAAGCAAGTCTCGCTGCGGGAAGAAGCGGAGGATGCTTGCTTGTGCAGCAAGGCGGGGGGGGCTGTGCCGCAGCACAGACCTCTCCAGCGGCTGCACTCCCCGCGCCCGCCCTGCTGAGCGCAGCCTTGCTCCTACCCTACCACGGCCCCTGGAGGAGAAACCTCTCCCAGGGCATCAGCTGAACGTGGCCACACCGCAGTGAGCTCCGGACCTGCCATCCCCACACGGGACTGCTCCCAGCTGGGTAGACACAGTGGCTTGTTCAGAGCGAGACGGGGACGTCTGCACTGTGCCACAGGTGTTGTCGGTGACACCTCTTCTGTGCTCGTCCCTTGCCTACAGGCTAAATTTCACCTGTTCTTTACAGGTGTATAAAATACATCCGGAAGGACCAATTGCTAATAGCGTCTTCTCCGGAGCCACAGCCTGACCACACAACCCTGGAGATGTGTCACTCAGGGACAAGGCGCCAGGGGAGAGGGTCAAGCTGTGGCTCCGGAGGAGAAGCTATTAGCAGTTGGTCCTTCCCACCACGGCTTCATACCAGAGCTCATCACCACTGAACTCCGGTATTAATTCCCATATGAAATCCACCGCATTATCCACCGTAACTACCACAAAATGTGGCAGTTTCCATTACCGCCACCTCCTTGCTAACACAAGTAGGCTTTTCAGACAGATTCACGATTCGAGAAGACGAGTAACTGGTTGAAAGATGCTCAGCCAAAATCGTAAGTATTGCCGATACTTGTAAACACCTCTGCAAAGCGGGCAACATCAGCAATATCATAATCCTGTCTCCCTTCATAATCCAAAACGATGCCACAAAACCACCCAGCTCCACGCCTGCTGTGACCTTCCTCAGGCAGATCTCTGCACTACAAAGCCGACTAAGACACGTGCAGCTCTTAAAAACATGTGCCCTGGGAACATTAAGCAATAGTCGATATAAGCCTGTGAATCACACAAAAGTTACTCTCTTCGTTTCTCAAATTAAATTGCTCCAATACTAAATGAATGGGCACAATATTTGAGTTTCATGTTGCTTAACAACCTTACACAAATGGCAACATATTGTTCCTTAACATTTTTTGGTGACTGCAGAAAACAGAGCCTCGACAGATGGAATTTATCTGTTGCTCTCTCCTGGTTGAAAAGCTTACATCTCTTTCGTTCTTTAAGTGCTGTACAAAGGAAATCTGACACCGAGGCGGGCGTATTTACCAAACTTCGATTCAACTATAAGGCCAGGACTCATTTACATCCTTGCTTTGAGGATCTCTTCCATTTCTAAAGCTGCTGTATTCCAAACTTCTTGAATTGTGGATTTTGACATGCTTCCCCTTCAGCTATGTTTTTAGGGTTAAATGATCTTTGATAATTATCTCTTACGAATTTGCGTGGCGCTTCCTCAAACTCTGCTTACACTTCAGTTTCTTGTTTTGTGGCTGGAACTTTTATTCACTAGGGTTTGCATCACTTCATAGGTCCTACCGGTCTTACTCTAAGCTCAGTCATCGCTGTTTCCTCCAAACTGGTAAAGGAAGGATATACGATGAATGCTAACAGCACTTGATGGGTAAGATTTCTAAGTATTTGGAATTAAGCAATCCTTCTGACAAAGTCCTCTACGCTGTAATTCTTCTCCTTTTCACTACTGGGACGTGAAGGAGTGACTCTGGAGATTTTCTGCAGTTGCCAACCCTCTGTCAGCACTGCTACTGATGGAGCCAGGGCACCTGAGCAGGACTTCAGCACGTTGAAGATCTGTGAGCTACGTGTGAGCTTCCCCGCTTTGAAGGAAACCCTCTGGATCTCCATTTTCTGTCGTTTGGTGCTACAAATACGATGGTTGTGCCTCAGTTACTCAGTACTGTAAACTGAATAAATATCAACCAGGATCAAATAAATAAAAGCACAGCACCGGAACTATGAATAAAAGGGATATTTTGTTATCTATCTTACATGTTGACTATCACCCTTGAAAAGCAGTCACATAGAAAGGTTATCATTTGTAAGAAAAGACCAGTACGTCTTATAAACTCTTCCATCTCTGTCAAGTATGTTATTTCAGATGGCAATCGTCTCTGCTCTGGTTCTTGGGTTCCTGTTGCCATAGAGTCCAGGACTCGATCCAATAATCTCTACAGACTGAATGAGAGCTAAATGGCACGTCTGGGCATTCATCGCAGGACTTCCACCCTTTAAAACATTAGTGAGCAGCCTGAGCAGAACTGGGGCATGGAAATACCAGGGGGCAGAGGACTCTGACCCTCTTCTGAACAGCTGGTCACCATTCTCAATGCAAACTACTAACTGAAGCCTCTTGTTTTCTCTCAAGCCGCCTGCCTCATCTTACTTCTCCTTTCTCCTGAAGGAGGAAGTATTCATTGTAAAAACCAACCTCTCCATATTTGGAAGAACTGGCTCCAGAGCTTCCACAGCTCAGGAGTCACCTCCTGCCACAGCTAACACTCGTGTGTGGTCTGTGAAACACAAGGATAGGAGGATAGCTCCTGGCCATGGCACCACGGACCCACAATTGAACAAGATACACAGCCAGTCTCCACGGTGCAGCATCAGCTTGCCCCACCGTCCTGGCAGAAGCATAAATTTGACACAAGGGTGGGGAGGCAATGATAAAAGGGGTGAACCTCTGATGCTAAGTGTAGGAGCAGTGCTGGAAGGAGGACACCACCTGAGCTACTGCCAGAAAAGGCAGTTCATGTATGTAAGCATGAACATCCGGCATCACACGTGATGAAGTGTGATGTAAGGTCGCAGGACTTCTGGTGCTGCATGGTGTAAAGACTGGTCGAGGAATTGACGTTGTTGACTTCTTGAGTAAGCTGAGAACAAACTCCAGCCTTGGACTGAGCTGTGGGGACTGTGGGGTCACGATGCTCCGCTATTAAAAGAGCAGGCTTCTTGGTCTTCAACACTCTGTTGGCCATGCCCTGTGCCACCTGCAATGATGTCCAAGCGGCTGGATCATGGAGTTAGTTGCCATTAAGATCTCCTGGATGGAGCATCATAAAAAAGCCCATCTGTTAGAACTTGTACCGGTAATGATAAAAATGTAAGCGCTTGATAAAGAAGGAGGCAGGGCTGGAGCACTGAGGAGGAGTAAATGTTCTTGCCTGGATGACTCAACTGCTCGTGGTCTCGATCCCTGAATCTAGCCTGGCTCTGTATGCTACTCTGACACCTGGGAGTGATGGCAGCGAGGGGAGCGTAACAGCTTAATCCCTTTGGCCTGTCAATTTTTCTACAGATGGATCCTGCCTGCAATCTACAGCAGTCCAATGATGACAAACAGTGACGCCCAGGCAGATGAAGGTTGACATAAAATGTCCAGAAGGCCTTGATAAGCTGAACCATCACTTCCTAAAAGGATCTGCAGAGACTTAGCTGTCCTGGTTAGTCCTGAAAGGAACAGCAATCACTTGTACCGTTGGGGCGTCCACTCACAGCCACAAAAAAAGCCTTTGAAGAATTTCCAAGACGAGAAGGAGACCTCTGACTCTGGTCACTTCAGAGATGGAGTGAATCAGAGTTATTAGGCCTGTGGAGAAGGGGTCCTCACCTACCCTCCCATTTCAGGGACTGAGTATCAACCAACGAGGGCAGTTCTGGTGGCAGGAAGATAAGCTCCTACCCTGACGGAGAACGCAAGCAGGAGAGTTCAGAGCAGCAAGCAGTCCTGTGGCACTGCATTTCCTTTCAGGTGCTTGTGAGTATCCCTGTCCTCCGTAAATAAGGAATACAACCCTACAAGGAAGACGACAAGACATGTAATTCTCCACAGTGTTGTGGGAGCTGGTGGGCTGGACTCCACTCCTAGAAGCACCCATGGTAACAGGGATGACAGGTTTTAGTGTTCAACCTTGGTCTCGGCTGTGTCAGATAGAGCAGCAGATGCTAACACAGGAGGCCAGGGGCTGTGTAAATGCATGGTAGTTGCTCATCAAAAAGTTCTCAGAAGTAAAGGACAACTGGAAGCCCAGTCTCCTGCTGGAATACTTCACAGAACAGTGTTTGCAAAGGTTGGTACCAGCAATTCTGGACAGCCCTGTCAGACGCTGTTGGAAAAGGACAATGAAAGCTTCAAGAGACATGGCATGAGGAGTAGACAACAACCTGTTTCAAAAAAACATTCCTGAAACCTTTTCTGTCACTGTTTTCAGGTGTGGCATATCTCAACAGAGGTGTAAGGGTTATCAGTCAGCCACAAAAGACATCTGGTACAGAAGGGCAGCGAACAGAACTTAATGGCTGCAGGTTAGTATTCTTATGGTTTTCCTGAAGATTAAGGTAAAGGGTGAGAATGACCAACAAAAAGTACAGTTCACAAAGACCAAACAAAGCAGAGGAGCAATAAGGCTACACTTAAATAAATAAAACAGAGGACAAAGCCTGGTTAGAAGAACGCTGAAAGTACCCTTTAGTCCTATGTGGTTAGAAAGAACTAAATAAGGATCTACTCTGCTCCGTACTAAATATCAAAGGGGTTGGGGCACGAGTCCTACAGCACCAAGGGAAGAAAGAAAATGTATGTGATTAACCAGTTATCAGGCACATTTATGAACAAAATTACATATCACTTACAACTGATGCCAGCGTATCTACCGTTGAAAAGCATTACAACTTTAGACAAAAAACATTCTTAAAAGTAGGGAGTTCTCCTTGGTAAACCAAGGGCTTTCCTCAGAAAAAGATGAAAGGAAACGATCAACACGTAAAAACGACCTTGATTTCTGGCTAGTCCTGTAACAGCTGTTTACAATTGCTTACACATGAAAATAAAGCTACACACTGGCTTACAGACAGCGTGAAGAAACTAACGGATGTTTAGGATGGCTTTGTTTTCTGTGCCCTAGCTGACAGCAACGACAAAGAAGGTAAGTCTCAAGTGTTCTAGGCTCACACGCACCCTAACAGTGCAAATGCGTCTATTAGGCTTACACGCATAGAACAAGCACCTTAAAAAGTGTTGGTGTTGAAATATTTTATATTCATTAAAATCCTAGCCTCTTAAAATTATGCCTATATGCAATACATATTCTGCCTCTTCACTGGAAAAAACAAGTCACTGTAAAAATGAATTGGTTTTCGTATGTGCCTAACAGTCTGCAAGCAGCATTTCTGAAGTGTTACAGTCTTTGCCAGGTGTGAGGCAGCTGGCGACCCGCAGCTCTTACATGTGACTTCCACCAAGGTGACTCTTTGAATTAAGAGATGACAACTCCTGACCCTCGCTTGCCTTCTCATTCTGTGGTTATATGCATGCCTCAGCTGAACATTTCCAAGCTGCAGGCTGCTAGGTTTCATGGCTGCTTAACTCTTGAAAAACATATTCTAGCCACAAACACTAAAAGCTGCTCCCAGCAGCAAACTCCATAGTTGCAGTTATTTCTGTTTTGCTCCTAAAGCGCTGGTAGCAGGATCAGAGTGAGAAGCATTCTGCCTGCACAGCACATGTGCTCAACTGGGGATAACGCTCCTAGAGCATTACCTGTGGTTCTTCAAAGCTAGAAGTACCAGGGCAGGTCCTTCCATGCTACACCAGTCTATAACACAGATCTTAAAAAGCCCAGAAACACTAATACGTACGACTTGTACAGCAAAACCAAATGTTAATCATTCCAAAGAAGGCCTTGTGCATCTCATTTTATTGAAAAAGAAACACAGAGGTTATAAACCTAGCAGCAAAACCTAGATCTCCTAATCTCTCTCTCTCTCTCTTCCTGCAACGTATCTCGTGTACCTGACTTTTAGGTGTTACTGGAGAAATTTTGATTTCTAAGAAGATAGTAAGTATGGATGAGGCCACAATAAAAACATGTTAAGGGACGCTTATCTAAATAAATACAAGACATGAACTTAAAACAAAATAGCCACTTATGATCAATCCCTTGCATGGCTTTCTCATCTTGGAATACTTACGCTGTATTCAGGAATCAGCTTATTCACTGTCTACACAGTGAGACAATCCTCAAGAAAACTAACACTTGCATTACATTTACAACATTAACAGACAAATTTCACATAATTCAAAGGAATGTGTTTTTTTTTAAACCTTGGGTTGAAATGCAAAGCAATATTTCTTGTGATTTCATTGTTTTCATTGATGGGGCAGACATGCACAGTTATAAACAGCAATTATTCTTCCTGAGCTGAATTTGGGAACCACAGGATGGGAAGTTACAGGCAGAAAACTACTGGCTCACCTGTAGATGATGTTGAGCATGCTGTGCTCACAGTCATTGGTGCTGTAAACGCTCAGTTTGTCCAACAGGTCCAGCAGATGCGTTGAGAAATTGCTATCAAACTTGTTGATCGTTGCTTCGAAGCCAGATGTCAGGTGGAGGTTGTCCGCATGCTCTGCTAAAAGCTACCAAGACAAAGGCATAGCGGCCCCATGTGTTTGCTGATTCGCGCTTGCCAGAGAGATGCAATTATTCCTTCCCTATTTCCTAACTTGCTTAAAAATACTGCCATAAAACTTAACAATCGCTCAGCCACTAAAATAAGTCTTTCAAAACAGCTGCAAGGTCCTTGCTATGCCTACCTGGGAGAACCCCAGAGTAGATCCCAGTAGAGTTATCCTCAAATATATGCTGTCATTACTCATTCTCAAGCAGGAGGAAAAGCCAGTAAGCAGAAAGTGAGTGTTGCCTAAGACAGGTTGTAACCTCTGGAGCACTCTGATTGCCTTGCAGTGTGATGGACCCTACCGGCTGCGTGCCAGAGAGGGGCTTTCAGTGGGACAGGAGGCAGCCCGCTAACCGCAGAGCACGCCAAACAAATCACTTAGTACGTGTGCATCTAGATAGAGAAATATGGACAAGACAAATAGCCCAGATATGAAAGGGATGGGCTGCAAAGAGTCACACCCAACAGTTTATTGGCTCATCCATCACAAAAAGCTAGTTCTGGAAATAAGAAAGTTCTTGAGTTGCAGAAAGCCTGTATGCGGGTACCCACTGCACCGCTGAAAATACAACTAAGAACTTGAAAACAAGTACAGCGACTGCTGTGGGAGACAGAGTCTTCAAAGCAGACTTTGAGACCATCAGCGCTCCACACTGCCTGCAAAAATGCCCACAATTCCGTGAAGATTCTGCTTTTGGGGCCAGAGGTGCTCTAGAAACTAGGAAGGTCTATCTGCAAGAGGCAGGACAACCACCCTGACCAGACTGCAACCCAGGCAGCATCCACAGAGGAAAGGGCCCAGCTGTCTATCCCGTGTCCCACCTTGTTAGTCAGCTTCTTCTTAGCAGTCTCTTCAGCACGCTCCTCCTCTGTCGGCGGGCCCAGCATTGTGCCGTGCTCTAAGGTGAGCCGGTCCATCTCATTATCCAGCTTCATGCTCTGGGTGAACCTCTTGGAAGGGCAGAGGGTTGGGGAAATGGTTAGGTCTCATTTTTTCAATTATGGCGAAGCATGAGGCTGACTCAGTTCTGCTAGCCCTGCAGCTAGCTAACTCCCATGAAAGCTAACTCTGAGATTAAATTTACGATGTTAATACACAAAGCTCCCTAAACCCAAAGGAAGGTGGGGTTTTTTTTTAAAGTTATGGGCTCCTTGAGATGCTGGCTAGAGTGTGCCCACGGAGATCAGTCTCCATGGGTCCAATCACCAGTCCTTGCCTGACCCTCAAAAGAGCATGCTAAAAACTACAGAGCCCTACAACTTACACCTCAAATTCTGCTGCAGGACTGGCTGAGGAGAGGTAATTCGGTTCATATGAACCCGATCCCAACACCGAAAAAGAAGAGCATAGAGAATTTTGTGGAGGGAGAAGCCACAGAAACCATTTGGGGGAAAGGATGAGGGTCTGAGCAGCCAAGCTCTAAAGCCTGCTGGCAGGAGGAACAGAGGCTCTTCCATGTCCATCGAAGACAAGAGGGGTCTGGTTGAAAAAAAGGGATTGTCATAGCTGGCCGGCACCCAAAGCAGCTGGCAGGGGCATGGTCAATACAGGGAGGCTGTACATACCTGCATGCAGTTTGTGAACATGACACAGACAGACATCAGCTTGGAGAAGATCTTCAGCAGCTCCGGGTTGGTTAGCATGCAGTCCTTCAAGCAGTTATCCAGGAAGCTTGTATGGTGGCTCAGAACATCATCAATATTAGATGCCTGTGACAGGATAGTACAATAATGAAAAACCAAACCAGGACTGCTGTGCTGCACCAGACCAAAGCTCTAACCCAGCACCCTGCCTCTGACAGGGATCTCTCAGACATGCTCTAGGGCATGTTGAGATAATTCTCATGTACCTTCCAGCTCTGAGAAACATTCTGAGACGGAGACTGTATTTGCATCACTGCATTCAACAGCCCTTCACAGGCTTTTTACCTTTGATTTGTCACATCACCTTCTCAACCAAATTATGCTTTCTTTAATCATCGAAACCCTCCACTGGAAAGGAGGCTCAGGATGGACCTGAGCTTCATAAAGCTGCTTTATGAACATGCACTTCCTTTGCTTTTAAATCTGCTTGTCATGCCCACTCCCACCTTCACAATCTCAGTAAAGTCAGCTACAATAAGTGGAAAAGAGAAAAATAAATCAAAGAACCTTAAATGTCAGTATGTTTACGAGGCTTAAAACGTACAGGTTATTCAGAAACACGTTTTAGCTGCACAGTAAGGAACTGAGGCGTGCAGTGTTGCAAGGATTCTGTAAGATTTTTGTCCGGCTCTGCTACTTCAATGGGCTGTTTCAGTCTCGAGTTTTAAATGATAGATTAAAACCCCCCTCCCACTCTGTACAATTATGGGATGTGCTGAAGCTGAGAGCACAAGTCAAGCTTAGGAAAGAACCATGGGACTAACATTGCCAAGGTATCCGCACTGTTCCGTCAGGATCAATGCCAAAAAAAAGCCCATAACCTTTTAAACAACTAGTACAGAACAGGGATAAACGCCGCTCCCTAATGCAATGAAGATACTAGTTGTGTTGATGAAGACGATGTTGTGAAGGTGAAGATACTAGTTCCATTTTTAGGAAGAAAGCACCTTAACTTCAAGTAGAAATGCACAAGCGAGAAGTCTGACAAATAAAAAAACCAGCATAAGGCGCTACATGAGACCAGCAAGGATCATCCTTTTCCCTCCTAAAATGGAAATGAAAGCAAAAAAAGTAGCCCAGTCTGTAGGCTACAGAGGTTAAAGAGCCAGTTCTGCATCCTCTGTTGGGAAATAAATGATGCTTTTATTTAAATCAGGGAAGATTCTACCTAGTAGCTGGGGATATGTCATGCTTGGTGAGCAGCTCTTTTAAAGGACTGCATAACAAAGCGGTTGCTGAAACAGCTTCTTTAGCCGGCAGTGTTGAGATGTTTGTTCGACTCACAGGTGCCCATACCACAACAATGCCTAGAGCCAGACTTTTCCTCCCCTGGCACTGGTGGAGGGCATGCTCCAGCTCCCAGAGATTTAAAAGCCTTGAAGGAGACTGGTGAGGATGGGAGGCAAACATACGTTTGGATTACGTCTCAAAGATTTTGCTAACTTGCCAAAAAACTTTTCTCAGTTTCAAGTGACGACTTGTGTACATATTCTCATCACGGGCATCTTTCAGTTGTTACTACTGCACTATTACCTGGAGAAGCCCTTCATGTGCAGAGCAATGGTAGAAATGCTCTACAAAATGCTGCAGCAGCCCTCAAGGTTTCAGAAATGAAGAAGCGTACGGTGAAGGCACAGACAGATCTCCTTCCTGCCATACAGCCATGGAAACACCTTTCCCCAGTGCCAGCAAAGTCACTTTATACCTGCTATCTCAACACCTCTGGCAGGATAAAGAGGCTCACAGATGTTCCATAGCGAGAGAAAAATTCTGCCCACTTGGGCTATCAAAAAGGTTTGGTCTATAGACATTTCTTGGGAACGGGCTCCTCCAAGAAACAGTATAAACTGACGAATTCCTTTTTGGAACTGAAATAAAAATGCTTCAACACTGCTATATCTCTGAAGGAGCAGAGAAACTCGATGGCTGAGAGCCAAAGCAGAGAGGCATCTTCAGAGAGAAAGTCTTTGCAAAAACTCTGGAGTCAGGAGACTGCCTCTTCTGAACAGGGGAGGCTGTCAATACAGACCGTGCGCCTACTGCATTTAACAGTTCCCTCTAGGACATCTGGAATCAGCAGAGACTGAAACCAAGAGCTACCTGAAATCAGTATTGAAGAATCCGGGTCAGGATAACTTGTTCAAGTGCCTCAACTCAAGTAAAGTAAACTGAGCATTGTATTTTGCAAACCTAAACTTACAACAAAATTAAGAAGAAAGTACACTTCTCTCAGATCGTCCAGGGGCTTGACATATAACCTCTTCCTGTTCAGAAGTCCTCACCAAGAATATGCAGAGATGCTCACAGTCCTAGACCTGATACCTCCTGTGAATTCTCCAGGACAAAGGATGACAGGGCATCAAAAAATGTCGGTTAGCTGACCCCAGAACAACCCCCCAATACACAGAAGAAACTAAGACAGGGTCAGTTCATGTTGAAGATTCACAAGGCTCATCAGAGAGCTGCCAAGAGAGCTGCTGTGGCTTAATGCAGATTGCAGAAGGAGTGTTGGGCTGTTTGGTACATCAGATAAACGTTCTTCACGGTATAAGAGGAAAAAGATGTCCAACCCAGAAGCATCTGACCACAGGATGACTACCAGTGGGAAGAGTAATAAGGTGATGTACCTCTGCCTCCTGTTCCCTCACAGTAGCTGGGGCACCCTAACACCAGCCCCAACGTAGCAGCACAACAGTGGGTAAGGAAGCTGATAAGGACCATGAGGAACGCGGTGTCTGTTGGGATAAGGAAAATGACTACAGCCATCACAAAGGTTATGCTGCAAAATAAGCAAGCTCGAGGAACGGATCACTGATCATCTGCTCTCATTAAACACAAGTTCACTGCCTGGCACAGCCCTTGCCCGTGCCGAGTGCCGTACGCCAAGAAAACCGTCACACAAAGCTCAGGGACAGCACTTCCTAAGGGCCTTCTCAAGTTGTCTCCTGGCACGGAGGAGATGGCAGCAGGTCAGAGCCCCTCACTTGGCAAAGCCCTCCAACACTACTCCACCAAGCTTTGTACCCTCCAGCAGTTTCACAGGCCTTTACGACATACCCCAGCCCATGCAATGCATCCCTGCAGCTTCAAGCTATGAAAACAGCTATAATACAGCCCTCCCCAGACTGCTGCAAACACTGGAAACTGGAAGAACACAAAAGGACTGTACGTTAGGACCACATGAGGCCCAGTGGAGGCATTTGCTGTGTAATGTGGAGCAGACAGCCCGTGTCTCTGCCCTTGTTTCAGGCAGCAGTACAGAAGTAACCTAAGATGCCATCTCCGCTCTTTTTCTCCCACAAAGACTTGTTTGTATGCCAGAAAGCAGCAGAAGCCAGGCAGGTCCACTGGTGCTGACAGGTGAGGCAACCAGTGCCCTGACTCCAGCACACGTTCCTAGGGAACAAAGAAGCTATGGGCTGGGCCCAGGTTGATGGCAAGGAAGACAACATATATTTGCAGCATTGCTGTGGCTTTCACTAGATCCGCCAGTGCTCAGACATCACCCTTTGCTTGTCTAATGAGCTTCCACAGTAACTCTGTACGCCCCGAAAGTCTAGACCTTTACCACAGTCAGGTAAAAAAGAAAGGGAGAAAAGGATTTGCTCTAGACAGACTGAGAATTGCCCTTGATCTGCTGGTGACAGATTTTTTTCTCTGTTGTTAAGGGTGGAACCAACAAATCTGACATGAATGAAACCAGATATGAGAAGACCTTTATGGGCTTCTTGAACAGACTGTTCTGAAAGGTCAGACTTCTCATTCTTGGTTTAAAACAGGCAGGTGGGACATCAGCTGAGAATGTGTTCCTCTGTGAGATAATAAAGGCATCTCACATGCCCATCAGGAGATAAAAACTGATTCTTCCAGTTTTTGCTAGGGCAAAGAGTTAACTTCTGGAGAAGTCACTCACTTGGATTAGTGAACCAGAAATATTCTGTAACACATCTGGAAAACCCCTTAGCTCAGAACATGACATCAAGCATTGGAACAGGCTGCCCAGGAAGTGGTTGAGTCACCATACCTGGAGGTATTTAAAAGACATTTGGATGTGGTGCTTAGGGACATGGTTTAGTGGTGGACTTGGCAGTGCTAGGTTAATGGTTGGACTTGATGATCGTAAAGGTCTTTTCCAATCTAAACGATTCTACGATTCTGTGATACCACCGGAGTGGAAAAGTTCTCCAGCCTCGCCCACCTGCAGTGGAAATATACACGTGGAATAGCCACCTGAATAAGGAAGGCCCTGTTTTATAACAGATAGTCCTAACATGGCAGTCCTTGGCAGCTTCACAGAAGAGAAAGTACAGACTTGGCTTTTAAAAGCACTGTAAGTCAGCCAAGGAATCAGCTGAAGATGTCTGGACCTGTTTATGATCTTTGCACCCTGCATCCTTCTTCCTTTTCCATAGTATTCTTTCTTCTGTGTAAAGCAACATTCAGCAAAACACCACCTTTACCTAACAGGGTGCAGAGTATCAGCTGGGCATAGACAGGAGGATGCAGCAGAGGAAAGGGATATATGACTAATAAAGCAGAAAGGTGATGTAGAAGAGCAGCACTCTTTGCAGTGTGATAAGAACAACAGTACCCAGATACTTTAAGTGCCTCCAACAAAATGTTTAAGTCACCTGCAGTAACCGAAATTAGGCATTTTTTCCTATATTAAATTTGTTAACTTAAGACCTCCGTTCCAACTTCTCTCAAGCACACACACTCACCAGCTTCAGGTTCTTCTCAAGAATGTGCCATGTTGGCTCCATCACTTCAAACATCATGTAATACTGGATATTCTGTACAAAATTCAGCATCCGCTGCCGCAGTGTGAAAGCACCAGCAAACCTAGGGGAGAAATCACACCCACACAACTTAGAGCTAGCAAATGCCATGGAGAACTATCATCAGGCTTGCACAGTCAAGCAGAGCTAAATATTTCTGTCCTAGCAAATTCACTGCTGCAGTGTGAGAGGGATTATAAAGTTCATGCAAACCATACCTGATTATTTTCCACATATTCAAATGGCTTTCCCTCAACTGCTAGAGTCAGACTTTTGAACCTGCTGCAGACTGGACAATCACTTTGAATATTTGCTTATATTCAACTAAAATTTTAATATTAAATATTAAAGCAATAACTATCTAGTGAGACATGCATCGTTAGCAGGGCAAAATTTAACAAGATAAATGGTTCAGCCTTACTTGTTAAACGAACACTTAAAAATATTCTATGCCTTGCATCAATATGTTCAGGGGATCCAAATATTTAATCAAATCACCTGCTACCTAGGGTATTTAATGCAATTTCACCTCAAAATTGAATGGTGGGATGATACAGAGGTTCTTTCAATGTTAATTTATGCAGGCTCTGTGATGGCGAACGAAGAACTGACTTCAGCAAACAGGGACAGGTCACCAGAGAGGTGGGGGATACCCACCCTAGGGGTTTTCAACCACGGCTGCCCTGTCCCCTGCTGATCACAGTAGTCCTGTGAGCCGGAGGTTGGACTAGAGACCCTCACAGGTCTCTTCTGCTACCACCTCTACAATTACAGGAGAACCAGAGCTACAGTCATGTTGGCTGAGGTCAGTGCCGAGGCAGCTGAGGTTATCCTGTCACAAGAAAGTGCCATTGACAAGGCAGAAGGTACTACCTCGCAATGCCGGGGTCTGCCTCACTCTCCAAACAGGCGCCTCCAGCACCTGGAGTGCAGATCCAAAGATGAAAATCTACCCTCACAGATGGAACAAGATAGAATTATTTCCTGGGAAAACACCCCACCAGTTTTACCTTACTCAATTTGCATCACACCAAAACCTCAAACGTCAGCCAAGCTGTGTGAAGGTCAGGAGTCCTTGCTAGTGGTCTGGCCAGAAGAGAAGGATGTTGCTTTTAAACTACTGGGGTCCTCACTAATCTTGCTGACGCTAAAGCAGCGACCAAGACGGTACGTGCACAGATGTCCTCTGCTGTAACTGTTCAGTGTATAATGAGCTAACCCTAAAGACCGTCTCTTCCTTTTCAAAACTTCATGCCAACAGAGAGGAACGAGCTGAGCAGCACAAAGATTATTGAGCAGACATTTCCTACTGAAACCTAAATTGTTATATTTTGACCTCTCTCAGCCTGTAAGAAATTTGTAAGGATCTTTTTCACACCAAAATGATCTGATCCGTGTCACGACATATCTAACTAGCAAGAAGGAAAACCAAACCTTCACATGTGATCCAGCAGAAAAAAAGGCCGTACCACTTAGCTGAATGCAGGGAGAATTGCTTGGCTGTCTTACTGCTGATCCAAACGTTGCACAGCTGTCTTTCTACATGTTTGCAATAGAACATGTGTCTGAAAAGCATCTGGTATCTTGTCAGTGCTTTCCTGGAAAGAAAGGAGAAACCCATCCAGATTAAGCCCTGTTCTGATTGACAGACTAAGCTGTGAAGGCTGAGGCTGCTCAAAGGCAAAGAGACTTTACACAATATGTTCCTTACGCCTTCAGACGCACACAGATCCGCACTGAAACAATTCGAACCAAAGAAAAAAAATCACATTTGTAACCATCCCAAAGAACCTCTCTCCAAGGAGTCCCTCCTCCGTATTTCCTGCCAGTGGGTACATCACCAGCCTCCTTCTTCAATTCCCTTGAGCTACCTGCACAAAGGTCACTCACACAGATGCTGGGACGGAGGGCTGAAAGCCTGCGGTCATGTACCCACTGCACTAAGACCGCTACGATCACCAAAACAATTCACCATGATTCTCCAAAAAGATGAAGAAAAAGCTGTAACCAAGCTACAGGCAGCATTACCCCGCCAGCGATGCACTGTCAGAAGCAGATGGGGATGCTTATTTATAGCTTCAGGGACTGGATTCAGGTCTGCATTCAGACACTTCAGTGTAGGTGTCTACAGAGCTCCAGTCGATACAGTTCATGAAACCTTACCAAATAGTATTTTCACTTCCATGGCTACCAACAGAACAATACACTCAATTCGAAAGAAAGAGGCATCATTTCAAAAGCGTCACATCATCAGAAAAGTCCCACTGTGTCAACTGACTTTTTAAAGGGGAAATTAAGGGACAAACTAATTGTCGGCATTTAACAATTCAACATCTGTCAGCCTGTTTATGTGACACTGCTTGTCCCACTTGCCCTGGCTCACAGTACCAGGTCTGCCAGTGTTTCTCCAGGGAAACAGGAGGCAAATTCCTGCAGAAAAATGAACCATTCAGTCCCTCATAACTCAATTAAATGCAAAATAGCTTGCTATAGCAATTCTAGCAACAGCCTGTATCCTTCTAGTTTGCAACCAGGGATACCAGAAAGTGTATTTTTTTCTGCTTTCCGCATTTGAGAAATGCTTCATTCTTGCACAGAAACCCTCTTGTGGGAGTTCATATTCTCAAGCAAGATACTTCAAAAAGCCACGAAAAAATGAAAACTGGGTGACCAGTCACAAGGAAAACCAGGGACCAGGCTGAGAAAGCATCCTTTGATCTATGTCTTCCCATCATTTAAAATAAAAGCTTGACTTTCCAAGCACGCCTTAGACACGGTCTAGTAGGCCTCTACTGGAGAGACAATCCATATTCCATAGCTTACAAGTGGAGCAAGCAGGGCTCGGCAACCCCAAAGCATTCCCTACTAGTCAGCAACTTATAATGTCACTTCAAAGCTACAGGCTTTCCAATATTTTGCTGTGTGGAAACGTGCTTCAACCGCATGCAAAAGCTTCTGCCTTTTTTTCCTTCGGTGGATTGATACTTTACCTGTTTATAATAAGGGACAGAGGCCACTTAACAATGTAGTCAAAGGAAAATGCTTCCAGACCGCTGAGAGTGAGCTCTGTGGGATCTGCACTGATAATGGCCTTCTCCTGTTTTGTTTCTATGGCCAATACTCTCAAGAGCTGTGTAATAAGGTCATGGGGCATCAAGTCAATCTATAAAGGAAGAGCAGGAAAAAAATGAAGCCACAGGATACTCACAACTACTGCATAGCACCAGACGTGTGGCAGAAGTGCAAACTATCAGAGTTGCTCTGAAGTCATCAGACCAACCTAGGAAGCAACAGCGAATGGCACGATCTGGACAGTGCAGCAGCGGACACTGGAGCAGCGTTGCCGTATTGTTTAACAATCAGCATACAACATACTACTCCGCTGATCGCTCTGCCTCGCCCTCGGCCTCTGTAAGGTCTATTCAGATCTCACGCTCCCCAGGCACAGCCTCTGTGCTGCTTCACATCTGTAATATACGCAATCACGAATAGGCAGGACTTCTAATCAAGTATTTTCTTGTACTCCAAAGCAAGCACCCAAGCTGAAAATAAGCACGAGAGACACACTACTGTTTCCACCTCATCCTGAGGACACCCAAAAGCACCTTTCTCCGTGTTCAGACACCAGCAAGAAAACGCAGCCTCTTGTCCAGGGTGGGTGCTTCCAGTTGCTAATCTGGATGAAAGAGAACTTAACCCAGAGAAGGTCTACAGAGGGACAGCCATCAATTCTCTTTTCCTTCACTGTACATTCAGCAGGTTCTTACAGGCACACAGATCTTCCCAAATCATGGCAGGCCTTCTGTTCAAGTTCAATTATCTTCTGCTTACATACATTCTTACCTTTAAATCATCCTTGAAAGGATCTGTGTTGGCTGTGCTCATTCGCAGGGCTAATTCAAGCAGAGCCTCTAGCCTCGTAGTTATGATGTCGTCTACAGGCTTCTTAAGTTCCTCTTCTGTGAGATCCATGAAGTGAACAAAAAAGTCCCCTTGATCCATCAGGAAATAGTGTTTTATAGATCTGCTCAAGAAAATGAAGGGACAATTGGTTATGTTTTTTAAAGCCCAAGTTAATCCATATTAAACCTAAAGGAACAAAAGCAATCAATTCAGCCAGCCTGCTGGGTTTGATCACAAAATGTTCCTCTTCATACAGAACACAGAGCCATAAATAACCCATTTGGAGACTAGTCTTTTATGCATGTCCCCTCCGCCCGCTTAACTGAGAAGTGGTTATCTGTCACAGGCCCCTGGGGTTTGATCACAACCATCCCACTTTAGCCTTCAAAGCACACACATGCACTGGAAGCTCAGCAGCTTCCTCCTCAACCAGCTGCCCCTGCACTTGCACCCCAGCAGATCAGCTGTATACAGGACAGCTGCAGAACGATCTAGCAGAGAGCCTGTTTCGAAGATGAGGAGGTCATAGACATCAACCCCAGCTGGAGAGGCTGAGCAACACCTTAATCTGAAACTACATTGTGATAGATGGGCCCAACAGAGGACAATGTGCCACCAGAGCTTTGGAAGCCAGTGTCTTTTGAACAGCCCTATTAAGCAAAGAAGGCTTGGAGGGATGACAGTCATTAGAAAGGCTAGGAAGAATCTCCTTAACGACTGGCAGGTTTCAGACAGCTTTCATAACCTTTCATGAAACAAGGCGTGTTCTCTGGTGGTTTTCACAGGGCGGGAAGGCACGTATCAGTTTCAAAGGAGTGAACCATGGATCTTCAGGTCTTCCCACAACCTCTCTCAGCTGGAGCCATAGTGTTCCCAGGTCTGGAGCAGACACCTTTGTTGCAGGTCCAACTTTTTCAGACGTAGCAAAAAGCAGGCCCAAAGCAATCCCACCTGGCCTGCTAGGCACGTTCACTTCAGTTACCATTACTGCTCCAGCTTACATCTCCCAATGGGCACCTTCTTGTGCAAGTCATTTGGCAGGTTTGTCCCATGAAGCTCAGACCACTTTCCCTCACACTGTGTCACTGGTTTGAAGCAGAACCTCCAGTACCAGGTCTCAGCCCACTTACAAACTATCTTACAACCAGCTACCAACTGCAATTTCCTATCTACTTGTTGCTGTCTTGGTCTCCTGGATCGTTAAGATTCCTGTTTTTACTGTTTTCTGAAGATAGTAGTAAACTAAAAGCTTGGGTCACACGAAGAAGCTGGAGTTTGCATGCTAGAATGCACTTGCATTTGCTATCAGCTGAATGTGTTATGAGAATCAAAGTATAGGTTATTAAAATGAATTTTAAAAAAGGCCATTGTTAAGAAAAACCCTGCACTGAAACTTGGGGCTAATACACTTACTCTATTCCAGCTACCTGTGTTTGCATGAACAAATAACCATGGCATGTATTTGGTGACATGCTTAATATCAAACTATTTCTTATTCACACTAAACTCTTCTTGATCATACCAGATGATATTAGGAAACTCCCTTCCTGGCTGGGAGTGACATGCAGCCGTGGCACAAGTCATGAGAGAGGTGGGGGATGTCCACACCCGAGGGCAGGTTTTGGGACTGAGCTAGACAAAGCCATGGCTGCCCTGACCTCGTTTTGGCAACAGCCTTCCAAGGAAGTTGGACTAGAGACCACCAGACATCCTTCCGACCCAACATTTCTAGGATTTTACACTTTTCTTTTTTTTTTCTTCAGGAAAAAACCCAAATCTTATTTTTTCAGGTCAACCTTTCCAATGGAAATAGAGAGAATACATTAATAATATCCCAAGAAAAGAGAGTTAACTTCAAAAACTTATGTTCACTATCAGAACCAATCTACTTAACATGCCTTTAGTAAAATAAATCAAACCTTAGGTGAGCCACCAGCTCTTTCTCCTCCATTAGGAAATCCAGAAGAACTTTGCTAGCGTAGTTATATGCTTTTTCTATTTGTTCCACATACGCTCGCTCTTTTAAAGTATAGATGACCTCTTTAGCCACAGGGCAGGTAACATCACGCCCACATTCTCGCACAACATTTAAATATTTCCCTAGAAGCAAAAAGAAAGAATGACGCATATTCATACCTACTGTACATCCAACAGGGAATCTTTCAGACCACTACTTTCAAAGGGAAGATATGCTGTGAAATGTTTACACTAAGTTCTACTGAAAGCTGGAAAGGATTTAGACACCTTTCAAAAGATGATACAGAATTTTAAATTAGGCACCTAGTACCAGGTTTAAGGAGAGATTTAGAAATGGTTTTGTTTCCCAGTGTTGGCAAAAAATCTCTGCAGATAGCCAGAAACTTTGAAGATCTGGTGCTGCACTTCAGAAGTAGCTTTTGGGGGGTTTCGTACTTACGGAAGAGAACAACGGTAGCCATCAGGTTGCATCCTTCATTCAAACACCCAAATTAAAACTCAGCATGTTCAAACCTCGGCTGTCTAGCTCCATCTACCTAGCTGCTAGAAAGCTGTACCCATGAAAGAGAGCAGTAAGACCGATAGCTCCCCTGGCTGCTGGACTCCTTCCCACATGTTTTACATATAGGATCTGGGGTTCTTTTTAAACCTGATTCTTCTATTCAGCTGGACAACCCCATAAACTGGCAAAGCACGATGACATTTACTTTATCTTTACACAAAGAATGGTAATGCTTGTCTCAAGATACCTCTTACATCAGAAGCGTATCTTTACCTACCTGTGCTTAGTATTTTGTCAGCCATTTTCTGCAAGAATGAGGGTATCTGTTGCTGAACAACAGTATATCTTTGATCCCAATACTTGTCATTATAGTCCTCCTGAATCTTCTCCTTCTGCAGCTCGTGTTCCTCCACCATGAACTCACTGAACAGTTAAAGCAGATGTTTAGAAGCAGGAAGTGGTACAATGAGGATTTTTTTTTTTTTTTTTGACCTGTAAACTGGTAACATGATCTATCAGAAACAAGGTCTCATGAAAATACATTCCAATCAAGAACCGAAATTAGTCTGTATTTGTAGCAAGAGGAGAAGCATTATGCAGAGTGTTCCTGCTAATCTGCAACCAGTTATGACAGAAACAGAATTTTATAGGGTTCACAACCAAGTCTAAACATTAGACAGCTAGGTTGTCAGTGTGGAGGTGAGGAAGCTGGCCTTTGTCTGCCTTCTCACCATCAGGAAGGCATTAATTTTAGCTATTTTAACTTGAGTTTTGCCCCCCCTCTTAGGATTCCGAAAACACAGGAAACAGAAATGCTGCATAAACTATTAAACACAGCAAAATGCTTCAAATGATTCTACAAAAGAAAGAAACTTCAGAGAGTGTTGTTAGCTCATATCAGATTAGCATATTAGTGGACTACATTTAAAATAGATTCACCGAGTTATCACACTCGTGCCCCGTGAGAAGAGGGCTCACCCCTGCGTTGAAGAGGATGGGGATGTGAGAGGAGAATACTGAAAGGGGGACAGGCATGGTAAGGTGGAATTTGAGTGGACTGCATATTTGAACTGTTGTGCTACTGACTTTTGCATATCATTTCCTTGAATTTGGAAAAATAGAGCAACTGAGAGTGCCTCTGACTGTATAACCAATGAATCAAATAAGAAATGTAGTTAAAACACGCTCCAGCAGCTCCCCTTCCTTGCAACGCTGCCTTGTCTACCTACTGCTGCCAGGTCCAGGCCCCTAGGCTATGCAGACTCTACAGAGCAGAGGGATGGGTGCACTAAAAAAGTAGAAGCCAAAGACCTCAACAGTATTTCTTAACTTTTGCATTTCATTTTCATTCCTTAACTGTTCTTTACCTGTATGGATCATTAATGATGCCTCGATATATCCACTTTTCCAGAATTTCAAAATAAGGCACGCTGGCTGCCTTGGTTAAATATAGGCACAGCTCCTGGGCCTGGCTGTCCCCCGTGTAATTGAAAGTCTTGTCATGGAGTAAGCTCAGGGTTGATCCTCCCATACACTCACCTTTATCCACAGAAGTAGCTAAAATTTAAAAATATAGATATAAGACACAAAGCTGACACAGATTAATCGCACAAGCTGTGCTGTTAAATGTAATGAAGTTAGCAGTTGATTAGCTGACTGCCCTAAGTCACAGATCTCCATGTCAGCTGTAGACACCTCCTGTGAAGATGCAAGGACGTTCCAGCACACAACCAAAAGCTTACACCCTGAAATGTCCTGAAACGAAAACCCAAACGATCCACAATCTAAAAAAGCAATAACCAAACCCAACCCTCCACGGAAGGGGAACTGAACTCAGGTACATGGTGGCTTAGAGTCCAAAAGCCTCCTACACCAAGGGGACCACGTATAAAGATCCGCCTTCCAGGTGGTAATGGAAGAGACACACACTTCAGTGGCTTGCTTGAGAAACCTCTGATCGCAAAAGCACTTCATTTCTCAACTGTAACACTGAGGTAGCCATGCATATAGCTCGAACACCAGGATTCAGGTAGGTTGATAGTGAAATTTGTACTTTGCCATTGCAAAAGGGATGTAGGGACAGAGGAATACAGTACTGCCGTGAGTTTTGGATCGAAGTAAACCTTAATGTAGTTGGCTAACGGCCGTGTTCCAAAAACCTGAACATTTCAGGAAACATGAATCCCAAGAGGGTTCACCCAATTCCAGATTGTAAATAGAACAGATATTTACATTCAGACAAATTCTCTGGGCTGAGTAGAGAGAAATGTACAAGTATTCTCATGCCAAAGAGTTTAACCAAAATTATTGAGGTAACTGCATCTGTGACCAACAACCTCATGCAACGGCACAGGCTGGGACCAGCTGGCTGAGAAGCAGCACTGCAGAGAACAACCAGGGGGTCCTGGTGGACAACCAGCTGATCGTGGGTCGGCAGCGTGTCCTTGCAGCGATGAACGCCAACTGCAGCCCGGGCTGCACTGCCAGCGATTATTCCCCTCTGCCCAGCACTGGTGAGGCCACACCTGGAACACTGCATTCAGTTTGGGGTCCCTAGTACGAATGACAAAATGAAGAGTCCAGCAGAAGTTGATAAGATGGTGGGGGGCTGGTGCCCAGGGCGTACAAGGAGAGCTTCAGGGAGCTGGGCTTGTCAGCTGAGAGAAGAGAAGATGAAGCTGGGGGCTGTCAAACATCATTCCTTTACTATCCAACGGATGGTTCTGGAGGAGATGGTATGAGGCTCCTCTTGGAGGAGTACAGTGACAGTATCAAAAGGGCAAAAGTTACAAGAAGGGAAATTCCAGTTGGAGATACGCAAAGAAATGTTCACAAAAAGGGTGGTGAAGTCATGGGAAAGGGCCCAGAATGGTGGGGGATCAGCACCGCTGGGGATTGTCCAGACTCGTCTGGACACAGCCCTGAGCAACCTGCTGTAGCTGTGAGCAAGGGGTTGGACTAGAAACTTCCAGTGGTTCCTTCTGGTTGAATCGGTTTGTGGTTATACATCCACACACAGCTGGAGAGGCATTTGGAAACAAGCTGCATAGACACAGCGGTGGTGGAAACAACTGATCCGAAGGGCATGGATTGTGAAGGTAAAAGGCATGGACTTGCCTCATGACAACTCTGAAGGGCAGATTCAGCCCTAGAGCCCACTGCTCTCAAAAAAGAGCAGTGCTCTGACAACTGCAATTCCCCTCAGCTTTCTTCTGTAATATAACATAAAATTTAAATGACGCATGCCCTGCCTGTATTGCGACTCCGTACAGTTTTCAGAAACCACTGTCATGCACCTGTCAAAATGTAATGACTATATTTTTGAAACTTACCAAGTGAAGCAAGAATCTCCAGGGTCCTCATTGTGGGCTGGATATAAAACCAGAGTTTCTGCAGTGACAGAAGTCCCTGTCTCTGAAGATGTTCCAGCTGGGTAATTAGTATCATGTATTCCTTGATTAGAGTCCGCATAGCAGCAGCCAGAGCATGATTTACCTGTCCATACTCGAAGGAAGACTTCTCCTCTATAAACCTGTAAAAAGCAAAATGGAAACTCTTTCAGGCAAGGCACCTTCTATCGTTTTCAGGAATTTTATCTTCAGGACACTGTACAAGCACACGAGTAGATCGTGTGTTGGAAAGTGCATCAGTCTTCAGCTAGAGTTTCAGGTTCCACGTTCGCTCTGTGTCCCCCTGCCTATTTCCCATCGCCACATTTCCTAGTACAGAAAGCTGTGGGAAGACGTTTCCTCTCAAATTGCGGGGAAATCAGAATTATTTGCAAAACCACTATGTAAATAAAATGTGAGAGCCAGGATTTTCAAGGCGATTGTCTTTGCATAAGCAACAGATTAGAGAACAGGAAAAGATCTCAAAAGGAAGCAATGTGCACCCAGACACGTGGGGAAAGCACTGTTGCTAACTTCTGACACCACATGCCACAGCAGGGATTCATCTGACCAGATTTAGATGGCTCCATAAGTGTTAGTGGAGAGAAACAGATGCTTCTGAACACAGGTTGTACCATCTGGAAGGAGACATGTAAAAGAGATTGGATGAATCGCATCTTAAAAAGGCTTCTTTCTCTTTGCTGATCTTTTAGGGACTTCGAATCAAATGCAGACATCTACATAACAAACATCTGCTGTTAGTGAGGTGTACCTTATACTAAGACCCTTTAACAGTTACTTAAGGTAGCTACCAGAAATTAGGCAGCAGTAGGTTCTCCTGCTCAGAAGCACACAATGGTTGTCTCAGTCCTGGCTGCACAGAGGAAAGCAAAAAGCAGGAAACATGGAGAAATTCATAGCAGAGTGGGAAGAGACAAGCCAGAACAAGCAGACATATCCTATTTGCACTTTGCCTGAACGTACCAAGACCAAGTTTGGACAAAGCGAAGGTGAGGTGAGTGAAAAAGTGAACTGACAGCACAGAGGAGAAACCCAGCAAAAAGAAATGTAGCTGAAACCAATTCAAAGAAACTGTCATTCTTATTTTATATCCCCATAGGTTTAAATTAAGCTTGGAAGTTAACATCTGCACAACGACAGATTCTTTATTATACAACCCGATGCTCAAAGGAGAACATCCTCCTCTGGCAAAAGTCAGCTTGCTACCTGGTGACAGCAGAGTAACTTGCTGCTACAGGAAGAATCCTGGTCACTAGCTCTTTGATGGACAAGTCCAAGTTTGGATCGACTGAAAATGCTCGGTTCTGCCTGCCTACGAGAGGCTGTGCTGTGATATATCTTCCATCCACACCAATCAGAACGTACAGCAAGTCCTCTACAATCATGGATTCTTGGGAGGCTAATGGCAAGGTACCTGTTTTCAAAGAGAAGACAAAAAAAAGAACACAATCAGAAGATGCCGTAGTACTACCTGATCGTCCATTCACATCATTTCAATCTAATACCTGAAGCTTGAAAGGAAGACATACTACCATTCAAAGAGAACAAAGGAAGATCACACAAAGCTGAATCAAGATATAGAGAAATAAAACTGACTTAGGGTCAACTCCAAAATCAGTTAGGGTCAACTCCAAAATCATCTACCTTGCTTTCCAGGAAAAGAGAATCCTTTGCTCATTTATACCCAAAGCAAACCAAGTAGACAGGGCTATACATCCGACATCTGTGGCCAAGAGAACATCACCCACAGCTTGTGCTGCTGATCCTTCCACCCAAAAGGGCTCGGTTACACTGGACCCGAGGAGCTCCAATCTTGTCAACAACTCCCCCTACCTCCCCTCCACTGAAATATTCAAATATCAAGAAAACAGTTCAAATACAGACACAAAGAAATGCTAGCCCAGTGAACACTGCAGGTGAACTGCAAACTGTAGGGTCTCTGAATGGTGTGGTCAACCAGAAACCAGCTGCAGAGAAGCATAAAGGACTCAACCTGAAACATAATCAAGTGCATCAGAAGGTCAGGGAACAGAGTGGCTACCACACTAAGTACAGCAAAGCTTATCTCATGAAACAAGGCAAAAATCCCTCTCCATTTGTTAAGATTGTATGTGAGAGAACAAATGGTTCTGAGCTTGCTAGGAACACATCCTCACACCACATCCCAAAAGGCCCCCGCAGAAAGGCACTGGTGGACAAGCTATTTAAGGGCACCTCCAAGAATGTGCCTACTGTTTTCATGTCCCCCTTAGACGCAGCCCAAATCCACATCAGGAAGAAGCTACAGGTTTCTTGTAGGAGCCTCCACAGTTGCGGTGAATGGAAACACGAGTCTCTAACTCACCGGTTCTCTTCCAAAAACAGTTCTTAAATCCAATTTATGAATAAGAAACTACACATAGCTCAGCCTAAAACTAGAATACAATGGGGAGAGATTAGTCCCCTGCTGCTCTGGCGAGGAGAGAGACAGCAAATCAGGGAGGTTGTAATAGTCTTAGTGGAGAGGATATTGAGCTGGGTGGATTGATAAATACTCCCTTGTCAGGTGCGACTACAGATTTTTCAGCTGAGAATACAGATGTGATACTCCTACAGTAGGATTTTATGGAGACTGTGACTCAAGAGAGAAAAAAAGTCTGTGAAACTCAAAACAGATTAGAACCCATGGATCAATAGTGGGGCTGGAATTCAGCACAGGAGAAATAAGTTTGGGGTTTGTGAGGGTTTTTTTTTTTTTTTTTTTTTTGAACCCCGCTCTTCATCTGCAGAGTGCAAGAAGCCAAGTTTTGCTTTCATCCTGAGCGTCATGAAATCTGAACGGCACTTCTGAACAAGTACAAAACATAAAAAGTTAATGCAATTTTCCCTGCGTATCACATACCTATAGGTACCGTTGTGTCAGTGCTTAAACTGGTGCCAATTAAGAAATCGCCAATAAGTGCAGGTCTCTCATACACCCAGGATGGAAATACTGGGATGGGCTGACCAGAATTCTTCTTGTTCTGCTTATCTCGGAGGATTTTTCGTGTAAGCTCAAGAGGCTGTTGGAAAAAGAGAGAGAGAGAAAGGAGAAAAAGAGAACTTCAGAAGTCCACGAAATTTTGAACTTTAAGCAGAAAATGACTGCAAACTGATAACTTGAGAACAGAAAATAGAATAGCTGATGTTTCAGTAGCACGGTGTAGGATTTGGTCTCCCAATACCACCTAGTCTATTGGTCTCAGTGCTGCAGAGGTGATTTTTTATACAGTTGGCCTTCTTTTTATTGGAGGGTACATCAAATAACGCCTTTCTGCACGCCGCCTGCCACCACACCACGTGAAAGGCAGCAAACTCCTTCCAGAAGCAGTAAGCAGTAACATCTTATTCAAGGGGCACCTGCAGGTAGGCTAACAAACACCTCTGAACTCGGTTTCTGCACAGTGCCCACTGAGTACCTGCGTGCCAAATGCAATCCAGATAATCCAGCCACAGACAGATGGAAAATGACTGAGTTTTTTTACTCTGAATAGGAGTCAACGAAGGAAGCGAGCTCTTGAAGACCGAAAGACTTTCCACCCCTGGCTCTGGGTCTCTGACACTAAAATAAATTGACTGCAAGATTAATTATCAGCTGGAGAGGCCTGTGAGATGTACAACCTACATGAACATTTAGAGTCCCAAGCGCACAAACATGGGACACATGCTTATGAACGCCATTTCTTAAGTTCCACAGATGTGTATGTGAAATGGGATATGCACAGGGTCATTTTACTTCCCTCTCATAGGAGGTCTAAGAGGAGAGAGGAACTTGGGACAGAAGCAAACGTACATGTGAGTTTTGCATCTTAAAGAATGGTGCTCTTACATGTCAGAGGTAGTCGATGCACGCTGTGGCTGGCCCTGGCTTCTCAGAGCTGCCCAGTGATGGGTCTTGAAATCCTTTAAACAAGCATCAGCTGCGGGACCACTCCTCCAAGCAGCACTGCTTCTGGGCATGTTTGCTGCAGCCTTGCGGCTGGCATAATGCCAGTACAACGTCCTCAGGTCAGGGAGGCACCCCAAAGCAACACTACATTCCTACTTATGCTCTGTATGCGTGATCTGCTAGAAGGACCTCAACTTCCTCTGCTCCCCTAACAGAAACAGGAGGGGAGGGTACGGAGAAGGATGAAGCGTCAAGTAAGCTGCTAGCAATTCAAAGGATGACTAAACTTTGAATAAAGAGACTAAACAACTCGAACTCCTTCACAAATCTTAAACCCATACAGTGAGAAAATACTCCTCTGTTGAAGGAGCATATAGCAGTTTACTTGCCCGTCACGATCCGGACACACAGACATTGGCTAAAAGATCGAAACATCATGTGCACTTTCTGTATCATCTTGAGCTCCAGGTTGTTAAAGGAAGACCTAGAATAGAAGATCTCCCTGTAGCAGTGGCCCTATGCAACATGGCTGTATGAACAAGCTTCTGCTTAGGAGAAGGGCAGCCATCATTACATCTTCCCAAATGGCAGGGAGGAACGAGTTGGAAGAAAAACACCACCAACCATGGACCTCACCCCATCACAACATCTCCAGGAACCACACATACTTATGAGAGAGCAGACTAAGGAAGTATCTAAGTCCAAAAGCCAAGTATGGGAGACCATACAACCTAACAGAGCCAGGTAAGATCTCAACAGCACACGTGGATGGAAGATAGTACTATAAAATAGAGCTACTTCAGTGAGATGGACTATATGAAAGTTACGCCTTGGAAATTCAGAGACACGAAGTAATTCCTGTCTTCAACTGCCAAAATGAAATCAGATCATACTCACAGAACGGTTTGGGTTGGAAGGGACCTTTAAATATCACCCAGTCCAACTCCCCTGCCATGGGCAGGGACATCTTTTACTAGATCAGGTTGCTGAAAGCCCCCTCCAACCTGACCTTGAACACTGCCAGGGATGGAGCATCCCATCTAAACCTACCCTCTTTCTGTTTAAAACCCTTACCCCTTGCCTTATCGCTACAGGCCTTACTAAAATCTGTCCCCATCTTTCTTATATGCCCCCTTTAAGTATTGAAAGGCCACAATAAGGTCTCCCCGGAGCCTTCTCTTCTCCAGGCTGAACAACCCCAACTCTCTCAGCCTCTCTCCATGGGAGAGGTGTTCCAGCCCCCTGATCATTTTTCATGGCCTCCTCTGGACCCGCTCCAACAGGTCCACGTCTTTCTTGCACTGGGGACTCTAGAGCTGGACGCAGTACTCCAGCTGGGGTCTCACGAGGACAGAGTAGAGGGGGAGAATCACCTCCCTCGACCTGCTGGCCACGCTTCTTCTGATGCAGCCCAGGATACGCTTGGCTTTCTGGGCTGCAAGCGCACATTGCCGGCTCGTGTCCAATTTTTTTTTCACCAGTATCCCCAAGTCCTTCTCCATGGGGCTGTTCTCCATCCCTTCATTGCCCAGTCTGTACTGATAGTGGTGATTGCCCTGACCCATGTGCAGGACCTTGCGCTTGGCCTTGCTGAACGTCATGAGGTTCACATGGGCCCACTCCTCCAGCCTGTCAAGGTTCCTCTGGATGGCATCCCTTCCCTCCCGTGTATTGACCGCACCACTCAGCTTAGTGTCATCCACAAACCTGCTGAGGGTGCACTCAATCCCGCTAGGTATGTCATTCATGAAGATACTAAATAGTATCGGTCCCAATACAGACCCTTGAGGGACACCACTCATTACTGGTTTCCTTTTGGACATTGAGCCATTGACTGTGACTCTTCGGATGCAGCCATCCAGCCAATTCCTTATCCATCTAGTAGTGTCCTTTCCTTCTTGGCCCTGGAAAACACCTATTGTAAAACTCCCTACTTCCATACTATACAAGAATAAGCGCAATAGCTCCCAGCGCCTGAGGGAAGTCCCTGAAACGAGATGAGCTCATGGCACTGTGAGGGAGCATGCTGGCACCTCTGTCCCTGTGAGCTCACAGCCTATGGCCTGGTGCACACCTGGAGTAAGGGTGTGGGCTGTGGCATCTGTCCCTAACAAAAAGGCAGGGACTGATATCACTATATTCCTTATAGTGATGGTGAAAAGGAGCAGCCAGAATGCCTGAAACAAATGGAGAACCTTCTTCATCAAGGGATTGGTTCTTTTTCACTAGTGATTCTCCAGGATGACAAGAGGCAGGGAGGTTCTGTTGGAGTTCAACCAGCTCTAGTGTGAATTTGTTAACTGGTAGAGTTCAAAAAAGATGACACAGTTCTGGCTATAATGGACACAGCTACCTGAAAGGGAACACGTAACTTTTACCACCTCGATGATTCTTGGGCCGAAACTGGTCCAAGCAGCAACTCCAATCACTGAAAGATCACTGGATGATCTCTCTGGCAGTGCCAAGTAATCACAGGGCAGATGGCACAGCACTTCTGGCACCGGTGACAAAGCACGTGTCTCTGGGGCATGAATCACCTTCTCTCTGCAATTTAAAATGTAGATCATTGTCATTACAGGCTTCAATGACAGCCTGGATAAAATTCCCAGGATTGAAAACGTGGCCCTCAGGCGTCAGCCTGGCACTTAAAAGCCCACAGGATAGGGTGGCAGTTTGCCACTGTCATGCTGATGAACCTGCATCTGGCATCTTAAGCAATGACAGCGCCCACATCCATCGCGGTGGAGAAAGAGCTCATCTTTGTGCTCAGTGAATGCCAACTGCGCCAAAGGGCTCCCTGCACTACAGCCCTGGTGCCAGGGAAGATGGGCGGCAGGGGGCATATACTGGACCTAGAGCACACAACCAAGGAGGAGTGGTGGGGGCAGCTGGGCTTTGCTGGGTCTGGCTAACAGAAGGTCTAAAAGCAGCCTGCAACTACGGGAAGGACAAGTACCAAGATGACAGGTGAATCCAACCTCCTCTCAGCAGTGGCAGGAGGTTCAGGCGGCCACAGACACAAGCTGCCTCTTGGGATACTGAGATCGGACAGGAAGAGACGCTTCTTCCCGCAGAGGGGGAGCAGCCATGGGTGGTGAGCAGGGAGATGGGGTATCTCCCTCCTGGGGGGCTGCAGGACTCAGATGGACAAAACGACAGCTGCCCTGATGTAGTGTGGGTGACAGTCCTGCTGTGAGAGGGAGGCTGGACAGGACAACCCCAGCGGTTCCTTCCACCGGTGCCGCAACGAATGTGTGGAAACACTGGCAGCTATGCTCCATGCCTGGTGAATGAAGATGCTGCCACAAGGATGACAGAGTTGCTCAAGTGAGACCTCCACGTCCATTAACACGGTGTGAAGGATCACTCCAGGGCTTGTGGCAGTGCACAATCTGGCTTCTAGAAGAGAGATGGAGATGGCAGGTGCTGGATAAATAAGTCAATTGCAATTATTATGACTACTTGACAGTCCTCTTGGGAAGTGGCTCTAGCAGAAACTCTGGGTCAAGAGATTTCAGCTATGTGAGCTGATACAGCCCTACTGACTCAATTGCCCCGAGCACCTGCCCATTAGGGCCTTTTATCAGAGTTTCAGCTCTTTAAGTCTGAAGAAAGTATAAATGGAACAGCAGGGAGGCATAAATCTTTTCAATTGGCCTGCACTGCCATTTCAATTCCTTTGGTTGTGAACTGCACATCCCAGAGAACACCACTTACTCTTCTTTCCTCTTTTGGCGAGTCCGCAGATAAATCCTATTAAAAAGATCAGTTATCTTACTGGAAGTTCATCTTCCCTTCATGATCTAAATCAACCACTTGACTCAGATCATCTGTGAAGGACCTGGATGAGTCAGGCAAACAGTCTGCGCAAACATGTATTTGACAGTGTATGTGGAACAAGGCTGGTTTCATCACTGCCTGACAGGGGCAGGGGGTTGGACTCTCTCTGTTTAGGATTTGAACTCTCCATCGTCACATGCACGTACAGCCCTTCAAGCTGAGACCCATCGGGTGTCCCAAAACACTGAACATGGAGGGTCCATTCCTCTAGCCATCGATGGCCTGAAGTGATCTGACCAAACTCCCCACTTGGTGGCAGATGCATCATCTACTATCATCATCCTCACCAGGGACAGGAGGGTGTTCCCTGGAAGGTGTTAGCTCTGCTCAGCCACTGACACAGAAAGATCTTCAGAGACTGAAGAGTAACCGCACATCTGCTGAGGAGCCAGCACGGGCAATAAACCATATACAGCCACAGCTAGAGAGCTCAACAGCGAAGGTTGGTAGGATGCACCATGAACGTGAACGCTGCCACGCGGCCAAGACAGGGCCAGCAGTGCCGCAGAGCGAGCAGCTGAGTGAAGCACACACCACACCAATGCGGACAGACCCCCTGCGCTAACAAGACACAGATGTGCCTCCACTGAGCGAGGGCACAGGACCGCCACAACAGAGACTGCAGACAGCGAAGACCCCCACATGTGATTTCTGAGCGTTCACAAGCAGGCCGGCATCCTCAGAAACAGTCACATCCAGAGCCTGGAGGCTTGTCCCCTGTTAGATTTTATTGAGCAGTCATCAGAAGGCAGAACAGAAACAAACCTCTGGGATAAAGGTAAGCTGCAAAATTTTAAATGGAAGCATTTGCATATATTGTCCAGTGGCTCACTCACTAAAGACCTCTGAGCACCTTTTCTTCTTCCCCTTCTCCCCACTTACCACTCTTTCACCTCTGTCCAAATAACTGTTCATACACAGTTGCTCCATTGCCTTCCGCAGCCAAAATGCCCTTATCTTGACCCACAAGCTTTTCATTGTATTTTTCCCCCCTGTCCTGTTGAGCAGGGGGAGTGATAGAACGGCTAGCCAAGGTCAACCCGTCACAGTATAGTTATTTATACAAACGATTATAGGAAATAGAAGTTGGGATTTAAGTAATAATCGCCCTTTTGCACCTCCTACCTCCCGGCCTACTGATAATGAAACACTTGCTTAACCGTTTTCTAAGCCTGTGTCTTGCAATGATACAGTTTACTTCTACAGCACGTTTTTTTCTTCCTTTTTGTCTTTGGGATCACTTTGCAGCATTTATTTCAGGAGCTCAAATAGCTAAGTAGAGGGAGTGGCTGCGTCTACTTGGGGAATGATTATGTGAGGCATTGTACCCACGTTATCTGAGAGAGCAGAACTCCTGGCAAGGATGGGGACACGCCACAACGGCTGCTGAGCTCCTGAGCAAGCACTGCCACAGGCAGAAAAGGAAACATCAGCACAGCTTAAAGCAGTCGTTTGAAATGGGAAAATGTAATTACATTAACCCCCGCCAGTTAGAACTGTTGTGGCCTAAACTTGACTTACCCCAACTGACTTAAATAGAAAAAGGCCGCTTTTATTAAGAACAGCACAAAGATTTAATATAATCTGAGAAATGAATTTTGAGAGATAATTAAGATTATCTGCACATATAGGAACACTTATAATTCCACTAGATGACAGAAGTTAAGAGCAGAGCTATACACGTGAGCAGAAGGGAAAGATTTTGTACCCAAAGCTTGGGAAGAGACAGTACCTGCTGCACACTGGAGTTGGCTGTGACACTGCCCAGCTGCTTGCGTAGCTCCTCAAGCTCCTGTAGAGATATCTTGGAAGTAGACAAGGGAATGGAAAAATTTGTGCTGCCACTGGTCGCTGCATTTGCTGCAAGTTCTGCCCTTTCTTTAGCATTTTGTTGCAAATACTGGAGTGTCTGTACATGCACGAAAAAGAAAAGATTTTGTGAACGCTGGCCAGTACACACTAAAGCAAAAAACATATGACCATAAGACAGTTGTGCTGAATCAGACCACACGTCTTTCTGCCCCAGTTTCCCGTGCCTTAGTGGTTTATATCAAGACGAGTGTAATTCTCAGTAGAGCTTTAACAATTAAGTAGATGCTAGAACTGGTTATCTGTTGATTTCAACGCATTTTGCTGAACATTGTCATCACAAAGCGTGCTGTACTTAAAACCACTGCATTGTTGCTACTGTTGAATACTTATAACACATCCAGTTCTAAAGGAGAAACAAACCTCTTTGTCTTCTGTGAGTTTTGACAATAGATAAACTAAAGAATCTAGATGTCTTGTATTTTTAGACTTCAGCTCATCGTACTTCTTTAAAAAATCTTCAGGAGTTCGAGAAAACTCTGCTATTTTCACCTGTAAAACACCACATTAATATTAAATGTTTAATGTACGTTATCATCACAGCATTCAAGAGAGGAGCATTGTGCAAGGATGGAGACAAGGCGCAGGCTGCAGCTGCCGCCAAAGTACTTCAGGGAATGGGTTTTGGATTAAATGCTGCAGCATTGGCCTCCTACTAATAATTATGCTGGAGGAGAGCAGGGGTCCTGGCACTTCAGATGATGGAGAAGGGACTGCAGGAGAGAAAAGATGAAGGTAAGTACAAGATCTGTAGCAGGGCTCACTACGCACATGCTCAGTCAGAAGCAATATAATTCAGTATCAGCAGGTTTATTAAAGGATTTGGCACTGATGAAGCCACATCTGGACACTGGGCCCACTTTGGGGGCCCCACTAGCAAGAGAGATGTCAACAAACTGGACTGAGCCCAGTGCAGAGCCATGGAGACGGTGGGGCGTGCTGCCCATTGCCCAAAGGGGTGACAGACCCTGCTCCGAGGGGCACAGCAAAAGCACCACAGGCACCGCCACAAATTGCGACATGGAAAATCCCAACCAGCCCTAGGGAAACAGCCCTTTCTGGAGAGAGAGAGAGGTGACTCTGGGACATGGCCAGAGAGATGGAGGAATCTCCAGGAGATCTTCAAAATGCAGCTAAGCAGTCTGCTGTAGCTGTAACGCTGGCCCTGCTGCGAGCAAGGGGTTGGACTGCAGGTCTCCAGCTGTGCCTCCTACTTAAATCTTTCTGCAAGTCTATGAAGCGTACCTGTCAGCGTAAATGATGCGTAAGACTGGAATTAGAGAAAACACGCAGTTCAGACTACAAAGATCTAAACTTTCAGACAGAGTTAGCAATTTTCTAGCACTTACAGCTTGACTGATGGATTGCTTTTAAAAACGACAATGAAAACCAGTATTATGGCCACAGAAGCATGCCTGGTCATGACAGTGTCAGGCTTTAATCCCTAATACCTGGGTGATATTCAGAAAAAAAGTCAGGTATTGTTCATACAGGCAGGTCAGGTATTTCATACAGTTAGTATTTTTCATTTGTTCTATTCCTCCAGAGGACAACCCCTCTAAGTAAAATTTGAAGCCACCATCACAGGCACAAAATAAGCTCCTTCTTTGAAGTTCCCCCCCCCTGCCCAGTTCTAACAATCCTTCTCATGTCCTTTCACCAATCTCTCCAAGATGCAAGGATTTTACCTTTTTCCTGATATAATCTTTCTATTTTATACCCTAAATTGAAATTCCAGATCAGATCATGCCATTTTTTTTTACCAATGCCAACATGATTTCACCATTATTCTCAGAAAGACTTGGGACAGACACTACCCTTCCCAACACATGTCCAGCTCTGCCCCCACAGAAGTCAAGTTATCTCACAGAAGAGTAGAGTAAGGAAAAGGTATTCCACAGCACTGCCCAAGAGAAATGATGCTGAGCAATGTTTATCTTGAATTTCTCCTTAGGGAGGACTGCGCTCTCAGAGCCGATGGAACCTCTATCAACAACTGCAAAGGAAGCAGGCTGCCTCAGGAGTCCTGCCGGCCCCCCGGTAAGGTCTGAAACGCATCTCAGCTGTGAGTGCAGTACATCGACACTTACCTTCGCGCTGTGCGCAGAGACAGTTGTGGTAACGTAAGGCGTTCGATTCTTCTGCAGAAGATCGATGTAGACTTCGGCTCCTTCCCCACCGTGAACGCGCAACAGGCTGAGCAACTCATTGACATCATGGTGAATGCGGAACTCGCTCATACTCCCACCTGAGGCTACAAGTTCTGTGGGACGCAGAAACAAAGGTGGTAAGTTATTACTTTACTGCTGCAAATGAAAATATACCTGCACAAACAACATTTCCTGACTACATTATGAGCCTGCAGGGCGTGCTAAAATATTTGACTGGAACAAAGAAATAGACGTAAGGGGACGGAAGCAAGCAAAACAGAGATACTCATTATTGTGCCTGATTTAACTATAATGGTACGGACCCCACCTCAAATGTAGGTGAGCCAGCAGAGGATTTTTCAATCTCAAAATCACACTGGCGGTGGAAAAGCTACTGAGTTGTCGTAAGAAGTGCTGGTTCGTGTACCGACAGACTACAGACACAGCTAAAATTGCTGGCTTCAGCAGCCTGCCCATGCTGCTGCTTCTGAAGTTATTCAAAAGCAGTTTTTCCAAGTTTAGGGGTTTATATTCTACTCCCCGTTTCATTAACAGACAAGCACCAAATTCTGCAAAGTTACTTAACTGATGGCCACAGAAGTAAGAGTCTGATTGAGGCATCATGCAAATACAGAGTTTAATGTGACACCCTACAGGGTGTTTAATGTGACACCATACAGATGCGGAATATCAAGCACACGGACACGCTTTTGGTTTGCCAAAATCATTGAATCATTTAGGCTGGAACGGATCTCTGCAAGCCTCGGTCCAACCCTCCACCCAAAACTGAGTCAAATTACAGCAGGCTGTGCCGGGCCTTGTCCAGTCCAAGCTTAAATATCTCCAAAGATCCAGATTCCAGATTTCCCCACCACTCGGGGTCCTGATCCTCACGCAGAAACACCTTCTCCTAATATCCAACTGGGATTTCCTCTGCTCGGACAGCGAGAGCCCCAGAGGCACCGGCACAAGCTGCAGCACTGGGAATCCCAGCCAGCCCCAAGGAAACAGCCCTTCCCCGTGTGAGCTGGGTGTCCCTGGGACGGGGCCCAGAGCGGCGGGGGATCCCCATCCCTGGGGATCATAGAATCATCCAGCTCAGGGTGGAGAGGCAGAGGGGCCCAGGTCCTTGGAGGAACCTGCTCGCCTCTCGGTGCCCAACACCTCAGGCTTGAGAGACACCCCTGGCACCTCACTGTGTCACTGTTGGTCGCGCACAGTTTTTACACCAATGAGCAGTCTGCTGGCTGTCGCAGGACAAAACTCTGTTCACGCAACTTAAATTAAATCAGGATTGAAGCCGTTTATAGATTAATAACACACAGAGGCATTAAGGTAGGAAAAGACCTCTAAGACCATCAAGTCCAACCGTCAACCCAACACCACCGTGCCTCCTCAACCACGTCCCAAAGTGCCACGTCTACACCTTTTTTGAACGCCTCCAGGGCTGACGACTCCACCACCTCTCTGGGCAGCCTGTTCCAATGCCCGACCACTCTTTCGGTGAAGAAATTTTTCCTGATGTCCAATCTAAACCTCCCCTGACACACCTTGAGGCCATTTCCTCTCGTCCTATCGCTGGTTACTTGGGAGAAGAGTCCAGCACCCGCTTCCCTACAACCTCCCTTCAGGTGGCTGTAGAGAGCGATAAGGTCTCCCCTCAGCCTCCTNCAGCACCTCAGTGTCCCTCCCGCACTGAGGGGCCCAAAACCGAGCACAGTATTCGAGGTGCGGCCTCACCGGTGCCGAGCACAGGGGCAAAAGTCGGGATGCCCCGACTCGCCCGGACACGGCCCCCAGCGACCTGCTGCAGCTGAGGGGCTGGCCCTGGGGGAGCGGGGTCGGGCCGGAGACCCCCGCCCGGCTGCCGCCTCCCTACCTGCCCGCCCGGAAGT
>WAAD01007149.1:131150-144967 GCA_013389945.1 Fregata magnificens
GGCCCGGGGCCTCCCCCTCGGGCCTGGGCCTCCAGCGCGGGGCCCGGTCTGTGTGGAAACCAACGGTCGCGCTCCCTCACAGCCCCCCCCCGCCGCGGCCTGCCTCCGCGGAGAAGAAGGGTTTGCTCTGAGGGGGCAGGCCCGCCTCCCCACGGCCTCTCTTTCCTCCTCTCCTAGGATGGGGACGTTCACAGGCACCTCTACCTCCAGGGCGTCCTTACCAGCCTCGCGGAGGTGGCCGAGAGACCCAAGTAAGTGAGGCAGGGCCCGCAGGCCACCCTGGCATCACGATGCCTGCAGGCCTGCCTCTTCAGCTCATGTGTCCCACTCCCTGTCACGTCGGCGTGCGGCACCGGTGATATGAACCCTGCCCCCTCGCATTGTACGGGTGCGAGGCTGGGACGGGTGCCATTCCTCTTGTCCGGGGACTTTAGAGGCCAAGGAGGAGAAACAAGACTGTGCAGTTTTGGGCGCCACAGTATAAAATGGATATGAAGCTACTAGAGAGCGTCCAGAGGAGAGCCACAAAGACGGTGAAGGGTTTAGAGGGGAAGCCGCATGAGGAGCGGCTGAAGTCACTTGGTCTGTTCAGCCTGGAGAAGAGGAGACTGAGGGGAGACCTCATCGCGGTCTACAGCTTCCTCACAAGGGGAAGAGGAGGGACAGGTGCCGATCTCTTCTCCCTGGCGACCAGTGACAGGACCCGAGGGAACGGCAGGAAGATATGCCAGGGGAGGTTTAGGTTGGATATTAAGAAAAGGTTCTTCCCCAGAAGGTGGTGGAACACTGGAATAGGCTCCCCAGGGAGGCAGTCATGGCACCGAGCCTGACAATATTCAAGGGGCATTTGGACAACGCCCTCAAACACACGGTGTGAATTTTGAGGTTGTCCTATACAGGGTCAGGAGTTGGACTCGATGATCCCTGTGGGTCCCTTCCAACTCAGGAGATTCTATGATTCTAACTTAAAAGGGAGAAGACACGGACGTGTTGCAAAGCAGTTTGAAAAGGAAAATGAGGTGATACAGTTTGCAAGCCTCAACGTCCTGCTGAAAAGGTCAAAAATCAGTATTTTGTGCTGCAGTCAGCTAAATACCGGCTTCTTGTGCTTGCTGGATGTGACATCGTTTCATCGAGGGTTCCCCATAAGCAGATAAAGCATCTGTAATATGTCTGAAAATTGGGATTGTGGCTAAACAAGAGGATTTAAGTGGCAGGTTATTGCGTACCCGGTCAAAGCAGTGGGAGAGCTGTGTGGTACAGACAGCCCCAATTAGGAAGGCTAAGCCTGGGGGAGAATCTTCACCTTGCTTTGAAACCTGCTCTTGTATACAAAATTGAGGAAGTACTTTGAGGGTTGTGTGAGGTTATCCTACAGATGCCTGTTGAGCAGGGTTGGCACAAAGGTTTAATCCACAGCTGCAACTTTAAGGTCGAACAGCTTATTTCTCACATCGCTCCTTGGTGTTTATCCCTAATCAAAGCACCACTTCAGAGGACGATAATATATACGATGCTCAAGCTACAACGGCAAATAAGAGTTCCCAACTGGCAGTACCATCATAATCTTCATTCCATTGCACCTTTCATTTAATTTAAGTATTCACAAAAAATGCCACAAGTAAATAAAGTCATCTAGAAGGATATATGCAGCTTAAATTAAGGGTCCAGTTTCATTTAAGTCGTGGATGTCTTCATTTCCCCGCAGGGTGTCTGAATTCAGTTGCCACATTTCTGGGTGCTGCCAGGTCTTTGACACGCTGGAGGGCTACGAGCACCACTACAACACGCTGCACAGGAACGTCTGCTCCTTCTGCAAGCGCTCCTTTCCGTCGGGGCATCTCTTGGATATTCACATCTTGGAGTGGCACGACTCGCTCTTCCAGATAATGGCCGAGAAGCAAAACATGGTGAGTCGCCGCGCCCAGCCCTTTGCTCGGGGTTGGTGTGCACGGCATGGGCTGGCACCCTTAGAGACTGACCGTTCGGGGAGGGCACCCATGTCCCCAGCTGACACCGCTTGTCTTCTCCAATTACGTCTTTTTTTTTCCCCCTGCCTTTCAGTATAAGTGTTTGGTAGAAGGCTGTGCGGAGAAGTTCAAGAGCAGCAAGGACAGAAAGGATCACTTGGTCACCGTTCACCTTTATCCTGCTGACTTTCGGTTCGATAGACCGAAGAAAGTGAAAAGGTAACTGCAGAACTGCAATAGCACAACTGGTTTTCCCCTGTAGAGGTGATGTTGCGCTTCTCTGCTGTCTCACTCCCTTTCCAGAGTAAGCAAGTTTATATCCTAACAGGCTCAGAAATTACATTTTCCGCTGCTTGTAAGAACAGGTGAACTTGCAAGTCTTTCTGTGGTAATGTTTTACTTTATCTTAATGTTGAAGTGCGTCTTATTTCTCTCCCTGCGTAGCTCCAGGCTCTGCTGCCTTCATGCCATCTCAAGTGTAAATGCAAAGCCCGGCGTCGCTCTGCGTCGCTTTGCGCACGTTTCCTGCTTTGCTCCCCAACCCTTTGCGATATTCCCGTTCCCCAAAAGCAGAAGTAGAGCAGAGGGAGGCTTTGTAAGTTTGGCGAATGGCTTTCTCAGCTGGCCGCTCACCTCAAGCACTGCTTTCACCACAGGGATTAATACAAGGACTGATGTTGTTTAACACCTCCCTCAGAGACCCGGGTGATGGGACGGAGAGAAAATTTCTTGCCTGGCAGGGTGGTGTGGCCCTGGGATGGGTCCCCGAAGGGACGGGGGACTGGGTCTGTGGAGTCTTCCAAAGCTTGCTTGGGTAGCCTGGTCTAGCTACGATGTGAACCCTCTAGTCCAACCCTCTGAGCGGAGGGTTGGACTAGAGATCTTCAGAGCTCCTTTCCTTTCTATGTGTCAATGGTTAGAAGTGATGTAAGGCAGCTCTGGACGTGGAAACAGCTGATTACAGAAGCAGTGAGGGGATGTGAGAGGCTGTCAGTCACTGCTGTCACGTCACAGCATAATGTTCTTGGGGCAAGTTTGGCAACAAGAGGTGAAATGTGTTCTGCTCTGAACACTTCAGGGTGTGCCAGACTAAAAAGGGAAGAGCTGGTCAAAGACTTTGCAAGCGGGCCCAGCTGCCTACTAGTAAAGTGGTTTGGCATTTAGGGGAGAAAGAAACTGCCGACCACAAATGCTGCCAACCCCTTAGCCAGGGATGAAAAGCTAACGGTCACCTCTGGCTGCGGCCTGGCATCAGTAAGTCAGCGAAAGGACAGTCCTCTCAGGGAATCAAGCCCATTGAAGGAGTTATGCTTTTTGGACTGAAGAAAAGAACCTGCGGACAAAGCCGTGTGCTGTAATGCAGCAACCCTGCATACTTAAGTAGAAACTCATACAAGCCTATCAGGCAGCTCTCCAGCAGCCTTTTGGCTGCTCCCGGTGGTTTGTGCGGCCAAATTTCTGTGCCTCCATGCAGTAACTCACGCAAGTTGGACTAGGCCTGTTTCATCATGAAATACCTTCCATTTCCTTTGCTCTGTGCTTACGCAGCAGCTGCTAAGAAAGGATGTAAAATTTTCTCTCTGTAGCGGCCCCAAGCACGTGAGCTCTCCCCCGAAGCAGGGTGCCAGCGTGCCGATGGATGTGAGCGTGGAGATGTCGGAGCAATTCCAAGTGGACCCCATGGAAATAGGGCCCAGTGAGAACATGGAGGTCCCTCCACCTGCAGCCAGCCCCAGCACCTCAGGGCCGGAGAAACGACTCTATAAATCCAGGTCTGTACCAGTCTGTACCGTTGGTGTCTACAGGCAAAAATTTCTGGGGCTGGGACCATATCATCTTAATTGCATTTTGCAGTGCCTAGCGCGGCACGACGCAGGGTGTTCCTGTGTTGAAGATGAAAGAGGCAGGATTTCCATGTATGTTTTAAAAGCCGTTTTTAAAAGAGGAAGGCATAAGGGAGGACAGAGTGTGCGTACGCTGTGAAAGCTGTGTCAATAAGTTTGTTAGTCTGACCGCCCATGATCTCTTCCCAGGGTATTGCAGAATGTCGTGGGTGTGAAGATAAGAACTCTCTCCTAAAATACTCAAACAAGTTTCGTTCATGCTTTGTGACACTTTCCCATCCTAGCTGACCGGGGGCTGAGCTGGTGCATTTCACTGTAGCCGTCTGTCCTCCCATGCAGTCGCAGAACAAGGCACAAATAAAGCAGGTGAACATCCTGCTCTGAATCTTAGGTTTTGCAAGGCCAGAGCAGCAGTGCTGGTTTTTCTGGTTCTTTTTTGGTTTGAGTCTTTACAAAAAGTTGAGACTGAATTGCCTAATGCTGGCTTGACTTTTGAAATCCCCCTCATCATGTGCTGCAAAACCTGTACGAGATACAAGGTAGCCATCAAAAGGTCACCACCCTCTTCCCAGCACCTGATCGTTGTCATTTTATTCATCATTTTAATCATGTCTCAGCATAAGGGTTAATATGGTTTTGCCTGAACTGTTCCAGTTAGCAGAGGGATTCTTGTGGTTTGAGTTTGCCGCACCTGTGACACGCTGGCAGTCTGGGAGCAGCACGATGAGCCCACGACTGCGCTGGAGCACCACGTGGGGAAACCCACTTCTGTCCTTGGCTCCCTCTCGCTTTCACTGGCATCAGCGTTTCACTCTGCCTCTGTAAAATGAGGTCAGCGTTGCTGATTCGGGGCTTTCTAACGAGTTGAAAGCGCTCGCAGCGCACTACAGCCAGTTGGGTCTGCTTTTGTATGTCATGGTTTGCCTGACAAAATCCTGTCCGTAAGCAGCTGCCACGGTGACATTTTCAACTTCACCGCTTTGTCCAGCGTAACAGCTTATAAACCAGAAAGAAACCATCCATTGAATTTGATGTAATGCTGCGGGTCAAAAGGAGAATCTGCTGCCGAAAGGCCACAAACCGCTGCAACTGCCCAGTGGCATATTACATTTTCTAATATCGTATTTGTTACATGCGGTTGTAAAGAGAGGAGAGGCCTCCAGAACATAAATGAAATGTGCAGAATAAATGGGAAAGCAGACCAGTATTTCACCCCTTTTTTGAGTTACACTTTGGTGATTTAGATGCCCTGCTCCCCCAATACCTTGCTCTTCCCACTCTGGGAGCTTGAAATGCTACACAAGGCATAAAGCGTCCCGGTGATCCTGCGAGAGGTGGGCTGTTAATGTCTATTAAAGCGTGTCTCCCTTTCCAGGATCCCATCCACAATTTGCTTTGGACAAGGTGCCACCCGAGGATTTAAAGGACCCAGGAAGAAAGTCTGAAGGTCAGCGCGCCAGATCTGTGCAAGATGAGAAGGCGCCGGCCGCTGCCGCCTGCAAACGTTGGCGATGGCACCGTGGCCGAGCAGGGATAATTTGCGGTTGCGTGCGAGGGTCCTGCTCCGTACAGGGAAGGCAGAAGGGTGAAAACAGGGATTGTGCGGCGGCAGTTCGGGGTACATCAATATCTTGGGAGGTGCTTTGCTATGGTCCCTTCGTGTCTCTGTACCACCTCCCTTTGGCAGCATTTCAGAGCCGGTCCATGCTTATGTTTATCCTTCCTGTGACACAACAGTCTCTTTTCTGATCCCCTCTGAAATCAAACTACAAGTAAATTCGTCTGCTTCTGGGCACCACTGGCTTTCTAGATAGGTGGTCACATCCTGCCTGAGCTTGGAAATGGCAAATGCTGTTCCAAAACTCCAGGCAGCTGCAGGGATCGCACAGGCTTTGCGAAAAACTTGCAAGGAATCGCTGCCAAAAATGCAGCAGGGATAACGCCAAGCAAAATACACCGTGTTCCCTCTTCCTGCAGGAAGCCCTGCATCCCCCCAGCCTCCTCAGCTGGCCTGGGGGCAGGGTGTCACGCTTCCCTGCCAGCCCTGCTTGCACAGGGGAGAATCAAAATAAAATCCAGAGGAAGAGCGGTGTGGATTGCAACAATTAATTTAATTCTTTTAATTTTGTTCTTTCATTTTCTCACAGTGTTTTTAAAAGCTCCCAGCGAGGACAGCCCTTGGGACCGAACGCAAACGTGGGGCAGGTTGAACTCCACATCAGTTGTTCGCAGAAAGAGTCTCGGACTGCAGTGGAGCACTGCGACGTGGAGGTGAGAGGAAATCAGCTGCTGGAGCTGAGACTACGCAGGATTACTTTTTTGATTTTTTGCCTTTGGGGGGAAAAAATAGATTCAAGAAATTCCAGGACAAAATCTGCTGACTGTACAGAAGCTGGAACCACCGACAAAAAGAAAAAAGAAAACGGAAAAAAAAGCATTGGTCCCTAATTCTGACCTTCTCCACCACACTGAAGTCTGCTCCGCTCCCTGGCGCTTGCTCTGAAACCCACGCGAAAGGTTTGCCCGGGCCAGGAAAAGCATTCTGGTGCCTTGCAGCTCATTTCCACAGGGAGTTAAAGTGACTTCCAACTAGGTGAATAAATGAAAGGAATTTTTTACAAAACTGCTTTGTAGAGAATTTCAATGCTGTTTTGAAGCCCAGGCAGAGTCAGATGTGAAGAATGAGCCTCCCTTTGCTCCAAATACCCCCAAGATCAGGTTGAGATGGAGGTTATTTTTCCTCTCGTCTTTCCCTTCCTTTTTGATCTCATCCTGCCAGGAGAAAAGATTGATTGGAAATGCAGAGCCAGGCTCAGTATGCTGCCACCAGGTCTCGGGGTCCTGTTGGACCGTGACACTTATAAAATTGTCCATAAAGGGGAAAAAAAAGAGGTTGCTGGAATGGCGTTTATCCAAGCTTAGGATCTATAACTGCTTTTTTTCCCTTCCCCCTCTCTGGGAGGACCAAAGGATAAAAACGTCTTTGAAAAATCCTTGCAAATAGGAGCAGGGAATGATGCTTACAGAGACGTAGGAGATTTCCCTGTGAGTTTTAAAATGCTTCGCTCTGTTTAACGCTCAACCGGCTTGTCTGGCATTAATCCTTGCTCCTCAGCCTCTGGAGAGAGCTGTCTCCGGCAGGCCAACCCTCCGGGCAGGATCGCTGCCAGAGGAGAGCGAGACTGGCTGGCCGTGCTGGGCACAGCGGGCGCTGGGGACCATCTGCTGCCAGGCCAGAGGGGCAGGAGGAGGTGTGGAGGGAGAGAGGGACCAAAGGATGGAGGGAGGACGGAGGGAAGTCCAGGTGGGGAAGGGGAGAGAGGGGAGCAGCCGGCCAGGGCATGGAGCCACCCACGGAGCTGCCCTGTACCCGCACCCCCCTGCACGCACCTCCACGCCTCTCCACGCACACACCCTGCCACGCACACCTCCACACCCCGCTCCGTGCACAGCCCTCACCCCAGCAGGCTGCTGGTGCCCCCGAGACGGGCCGTGGTACAGAGCAGGGAAGACCAGGCTCTGTCACCGTCTTTGTGGTCACCGCCCTGGTGCTCCTGCCCCACGTCTGCCCAGGGATGTCTATCGGCAGGGACCAGGAATGACCAAAAATCACTTTCCAACACTGGAAGCCCCTAATGAGGCTTTTTTTCCCCCACTGGAATAACTGGAGATTTGAAGCAGGCACCACGTCGCTGGAGATGCCTGCAAGCTTTGGCACGTGATGGTACAAAGATCACGCAGAAGAAGCCCAATCTGCTCTCCCTGACGTGTTTAGGTCCTAAGTTTCCACCTGGAAATTCCTTCCTTCCTTTTTCCCAGACTCCAGGTCTCTGAATGTCTGCCCTTGCTATTAAAAAAAATAAATAAAAATTGCAATTAGAGCCTAAGGGCTCATGACTAGCTCTCTTCCGGGTTACCAACTTTTTCTGGAGTCCATGGGCAAGTCTTTCCCAGCTGGCCCAGTGGCTTTCCAAAATCCTTATTTCAAGCCAAAACTTGAATTTCCCTTTTTTTTTTCCCCTTGTGGGATTTGTCGTAAGCAAAATTTCCCGTCCCCTTGCTTGTTTGTGCAGGTAGGAGCAGGTGGAGTTACCCAGCAGTGGCCATCACAGGGGGACGCGCTGGTCAGACGTACGCGTATGCACGCACCAGCAAACAACCGTGTGCAAGCGAGCGCAAGCAGAGAGCGAGACTCAGGTAGCACGCGTGCACGCACACGGGCACAATCCACGCGCGCGTACAAGTGTGTGCAGCAGGTGCACGCGCACAGCGCGCGCAGGCATTTGCAGGGAAGCACATACGTGGCCCAAGACGCACGCGAGCATGATACACGTGTACGGCATATACCTGCACGCGCCGCACACACACGGACGTCTGCAAACATGGGGCACACAACACCGGCACAGCAAAGGTATAGAAAAGCGCGGTGCACGCCTGCACACTTGTGTGTGCAAGCACACAGCCCACGGGGACGTGTACATACAGCAAATGTGCACAGCCTGTGCGCGCGCATATAGATGTGCAATGCAGATGGGACGTGCAATGCAGACGGCACGCGCACGCACGCACGTTGGGCACGTGTACAACGTGCACACGACATGCAGATGTGTGCAACAAAGCGTGCACTTGCGGGCAGAGACAGGCAGATAGATTGCATGCGCGTACACAGAGATCAGCTGCGCGCTCAGAGCGCGCAAGCATGCACACCCCTGCACCCCTTCCCCAGGCAATCAGCGTTCACCCCTCTTTGAGCTCCACGCACCCCACCACTCTGCGGCCAAGCAAAGCTAACAGGGATGAAGCATGCAAGCCGGGCTGGCCTTCAGTTTATTTTACTTTAGCATGAACAAAAATACCAAAGTCTCCAGAAAAACTCCACTCCCCCATCACGTTACAGCGTATAATGTGAATTAATATATATATTAACAAAATGAATACACTTTCATAGTATAAAATTGATATAGCTAGGAAAGGGAATTTTTATAACACGTTCGGCATGTCCCCGAGCGTGTCCCCAGCTTCTTCCTTGTGCAGGTCTGTAAGCAAAGCACCGTTCAGGTCCTCCAGCATCTGGATGGCAGAGCTGCTGCCGGGAGCTTGCCTTCACCTGGCCCTGCGCAAAACCAGGGTCCCCTAGGTGAAGCGGGCTGCAACCCATCACGGCAGGAGCGGAGGGGGGCGCAGAGGCTTTGGACTCACGCACACCTCCAAAGCTTATCTCCTAGGGAAGAAAATGTATCGGCGAACAGTTTGGGGACTGAAAGCCCCTACTTCACCCATTTTCTTTCTATTGCAGGAGAGATGAAGGCACCCATGTGATGGAGATGGATCCCACCAAGCTGGACATGGGGGAGAGGCAAAGGGAAGGGTTGCAGCTGACCTGGGAGAGCGCTCAGCGCCATGGCAGGAGCACGACATCGGCACCTGCACCAGCAGAGAAGTTAAAAGACGTCCCCCCCCTGCAGCCCCGCCCCAGCAGAGCAAGAGGGAGCAGCTCCAAGCCAGAGGCCACCACCTTGCTGGGACTTCTCCCGGGACTCCCCACCCTCACGGAAGCTGCCAGGGCTTTTGGGATGCAGGATGCATGCCCCCTACAGAGATCATCTCCTGGCAGGAGGACACAGCCGTGCCTGCCCTGCAGCGCCCATTTTGGGGTTGCAAGGATTTTTCAAGCTTTGCAATGCAACCAGGAGAACTTCGGGATACAGGAGTACGGTCTAACATCACTGAGCTGCTTGGGAAGCCATGGGAGAGGTTCGAGCAGCCTGGGGTGTCGGAGAAGTCCCGGAGCTGGCAGGGGAGCAGGCAGTGGGGGGCAGCCATGGCACTGGATGAGGCTCCTCTCCTTTTGCTGGGTTTATTGAAGCTGACCTCATTTGGCTTTGTCACCGCTGAGCAAACGCCTGTGCCCTGGCAGCCTTGTGGGAGGTAAGTAGCAGGCATTGCTTGCCTCTTCAACCCCTCACCTGCCTTGCCAGGACCACCTCCTCCATCCTGGGGGCTTTGGGGCAACCGCATCTCCTTGGAGAGGGCTTCAGCCCAGGCACGTTGCTGGAGCTGCCACCCCGTCACAGTTTGATTTCAGAGGGCAAATTCGGCTCTTCAGCGTCTGATGAGTTAGAAAAGCTTGTGCTCGGGTCAAGGTCAGGTTGGACGAGGTTTTGACTTACCTGATCTAGTGGAAGATGTCCCTGCCCATGGCAGGGGAGTTGGACTGGGTGATCTTGGAAGGTCCCTTCCAACCCAAAGCACCATATGAACTAGGGCTGCCTGGAGTCCATCTTCCTCCCTTCCGACACCCACTGCTCACAAGGGCCCGGTTGTGCTCTAACAAGACTTTTTTATGTAACACAGCAAGACTCTGCGAATGTCAGCCCTGAGGAGGCTCTTCGCTGGTCCCTGCTTCTGCTCACTGCTTGCAGAGTGCATTCAGTCACAGTCCATTTATTCAGAGATCAGAAACATGGCTGTTTGCTTTATTGTCAAATACGGGGATGCACGAGCCACGGTGCATGGGGAGATGCGCATGCCCCGGTGCATGGCGGGGGGTTAATCCCATGCCCCGTTTCCCCGGAGCAGCACCGGCAGCTCGACCTGGCACCACCCAGTGCCACCCAGGACGCGTGAGGCAGCCCCAGGAACGGCCGCACCCACCCATGGGCAAAGTGCGGGGCAAGGGCCGGGCAGTCCCACGGAAGGCAGCCATGGAGCGGTATGTCGCTGCCCGGCTCCAGCGGGCAGCACTGGAGGGCATGGGGTGGGCAGGCAGAGTGGGCATGGATGGGCACCGGGGGTCAAGGAGGAACTGTGGGTGCAGGCTGGAGCTGTGGGTGCAGGCGCAGTGTGCAGGCAGGGACTGTGGGAATAGGCAGGAGCTGTGGGTGCAGGCAGGCACAGGCAGGAGCTGTGGGTGCAGGGTGCAGGCAGGCACTGTGGGCACAGGTGTGAGTGCAAGGCGCAGGCAGGTGATGGGTGCAGGCGGATGCAGGCAGCCACTCGGCACAGGATACGGGCAGGCACTCAGGGCACAGGCAGGTGCAGGCAGGCGCTGTGGGTGCAGGGTGCAGGCACGCGCTCCGCATAAAGGCAGACGCAGGTAGACACTGCGAGCGCAAAGTGCAGGCAGGCACTCTGGGTGCAGGCAGGCACCAACCAACACAGCTACTGCCAACGTGGGTCCTCTGCCATCTCTCTGCCAGGCTGACAGCTGTGCGGCTCTGCAGCATCACCATCCTGCTGGGCACTGCCCTCCTCCTGCCTGCACCCGGGGGCACCCAGGTGAGCCCCCACCCTCCGCCTCACTCTCCTGCTGCCCGTGTGATAAGCGGGCACAGGAAGACCCACGCACGGTCTGTGCCAACCCCCCTGGCAATCCCCCTCTCTCCCCGCAGGCTCCAGGAGGCACTGGGCGAAAGGACCTGGCCGCGAAGCAGGATTCGACCAAGGAAATGTAAGAGGCGGCCGCGCTCCCCGCACCGTCAGGCGCCCACATCTGGCTTGTAAAAACCAACAAAGCAACACCCTAAAATGTAAAGCGTTTCAGGGGGGAACAAATTTCCCTCGTTGCTTTGCGCCCCCCAAAAATTAAGGGGCTCCCAGCTCCGTCTTCCCCGCAAATCACCCAAACTCTCCAAGCATCGAGCCCCAGCTGGTTTCCCTTTGCTGATGGTGGCGGGGAGCTGCGGGTGCTGCGACGTCGATGTCCTGGACTCATCCAGCCCAATCGCGGGATAAGGGGCTAAATTAGCCCTTTTGCTCCCTGAGATCCTAACTGCAGCCTCCTGGGCAGGGGGTTCTCACCAGGGTCCCTGCACCCTGACGGGGTGGGATTCCCCTGGGGCAGGGGGATATTTAGTAACCCTGATGCACTGCAACCTTTCCTCGCTGTTTTTGTTCCCCTCTTCCAGCATCCTGGGCATAGGAGCCATGGAGCTGCTGGAGGAGGGTGAGATCACTGAAGAGGAGGAACCAGGTATAAAGGTCTTCTCCAGCAGTGCCTGGGCTCGATGGGGCACCCACCAAGAACAGGTGGGACCGGAGGAGGACCGCGACCACCTCCACCATCCCCAGGATGATGCCAGGGAGGCCGATGACCGTGGGCTACCCCAGATGCTGTCCCTGGAGGTGCAGAGCGGCCCGGAGGAGGACCGTGACCATCTCCACCACAGCTGAGTGGAGGCATGCCCGGGCTGTGAAATGAGGGGTGGGAGCCACCCCTGACGCTTCCCGAGGGGACTCATCCCTCCCTACCCACCCTTCAGCCCCCCCAATAAACCCATTGCTCCCTCCACGTCCTGGTGGGCTCCTCATTGCTGCCAGAAACCTATCGCTAAGAGCAGGGCCCCCAAATCTGGGGGGATCCCCTTCCTTGGGCTCGCCCCGAGACCCCAGGCAGGGTGAGGATGATGCCTTGGGGCAGGGGACTCAGCCCATCACCCCGGCCTCAGTTCAGCCCAGGTGGGGCTGAGGCCGGGCAAACTCAGCGCGCTGGTGTTGCGCCCAAGAAGGTGCCGCAGGCTGTCCCCTCCCCAGGGGACACACGGACCTATCGCTCCACGAGGCTGCTCTTGCCCAGCCCAGCGTCGGAGAGCAGCGTGACAGAGTGGGGGAGCTCAGTGAACCCCAACATTTCCCAGCTCAGGGGGGACCCCACAGCAAGGACGCCCCATCTCCCGGCAGCGCCATGAAAACCTTTTAATAGCGATGGCAAAGGTGGTCCCCGCTGCTGGTTGTCTCACCCCAGGCAAGTAGCTCACCGCCGGGTCCCGGACCCCCTCCGTGGCGTGACGCAGGGGGCTGACGGGCAGCAGGCGGCCGTGGGGACCTGCACCACCCCGGGCTTAGCTGTCGGTGAAGTTCGCCTTGCGCTTCTCCACGAACGCCGTCATCCCCTCCTTGCGGTCGCCCTGCAAGGAGCGGAGAGGTGAGGTTGGGGGCGGGGCGCGGCAGCCCCGCTATCCCTCCCCCGGCAACGGGGCCGACCCCCCTACTCACAGTGGCGAAGGTGGCGTAAAAAAGCCGCTTCTCTGTCCTGATCCCCTCCGCCAGTGTCGTCTCGAAGGCTGAGAGCAAGGGAGAAGTTGGGGAGACCCCGCTGCCTGGCCCCGCAGCCCCCCCGGGGGGGTTCCCGGTTGGCCCCCCAGCCCCTACCGGCGTTGACCGACTCCTTCGCCATGGCGGCCACCAGCTTGGAGTTGCTGGCGATCTTCTCAGCGCAGGCGATGGCCTCATCCAGCAGCTTCTCCACGGGGAAGACCTTGCTGACCAGACCTAGGATGGACGGTGAGAGGTGGTGGGGCGGGGGGACAGATCCCCGCCGGACCCCCGCAGTGCCGGGGCTGGCCCGCGCCCCTACCTGCCTCCTTCGCCTCCGCTGCCGAAATCCGGTCCCCGGTGAGGACCATCTCCATCGCCAACGACTTCCCCACCGCCCTGGTCAGTCTCTGCGTCCCTCCGGCACCTGGAGCCATTTGAGGAAGGGGAAGGTCCAGAGAGGGATACCTGGGTGTCCCCGTTGTCCCCACTCCGGCCGGGATGGACCCCCCTTGGCGGGTGCCCCCCACTCACCTGGGATGGTCCCCAGCAGGATTTCGGGTTGCCCGAACTGCGCTTTCTCCCCGGCGTAGATGATGTCGCACATCATGGCCAGCTCGCACCCACCGCCCAGCTGGGACAGGGGAGGAAGAGGAGGGTCAGGGGGGGTGCCGGGGCTGAACCGGGGGGCGCGGGGAGAGGTGTGGGGGGGGGACGACTCACGGCGTAGCCGTTGACGGCAGCGATGATGGGTTTGCGGNTTTGGGGTGGGCAGAGGCACCCTGCCCTACCTGCGAAGGCTTTTTGGCTGCCGGTGATGACGATGGCCCCCACCTGTGGGTCATTCTCCAGGGCCTCCAGCGCCCGCCGCAGCTCCTCCATCAGCCCCTCGCAGAGGGCGTTGAGCGCCTGCGGCCGGTTCAGCTGGATCAGGCCCACGTTCTGCCGCGCCCCTGTCTTCTGCACCGCC
>WAAD01007150.1:3088-16676 GCA_013389945.1 Fregata magnificens
TTAAAGCCATTATGAATGTATATAACGTCTTGCTACTTGCTTATCTATTGCTAGGTCAGTTCTTCTTCATTTCTCAAAGAAATGTCATACTGGAAGCTTTTTGTGAACCATTGTCAGCAGGTGGGTTACAGCAGGAGAGAAAAAGGGTTTTATCTCCTATGAGAGTGAGCCCAAGCCTGTTGCTGTGTTGCTAACCAGAGTTTTAAAAGGTTTGGAATCTATATTCCATTTTACTGGTGACTTTAAGTGACTTTAAAGCAGCTAACTTACAGCTAAGTTTTTAAGGTCTTCTGGCATCTGTTTTTCAAGGATTTCAATGGTTATCCAGCATCAAAACGCTTACAAAAAATTTGTCCTTACTGTGTGCTGCCTTTAGCTTACAGTCTGTAAGCGTCCTGCTCTGACAGGTGTGGCTGGAGATTATATTTTATATACCTACTAGTATCTTAAAATATTAATATAGACATTAGACTGTAGCATGCTCAGTTTTACTAAAAAGGAGATTAGTAGTAATTAAAACAGAATGAGATTCTCTCAAAACTATGACAATCCACTTCTTCAGGGCTTTGAAGACTCTGGAATGGTTTTATTCAAGACAGTGAATTCACTGGTATTAACAAAATTTGCCCTTGTGGCAAAGGCAGCAAATGGTATCCTGGGCAGCATTAGGAGGAGTATTGCCAGCAGGTTGAGAGAGGAGACCCCTCCCCTCTACTCAGCACTGGTGAGGTCACACCTAGAGTGCTGTGTGCAGTTCTGAGCTCCACAGTAAAAGACAGATGTGCAGATACTGGAGAGGGTCCAGTGAAGGGCCACTAAGATCGTGACGGGACTAGAGCATCTCTCCTGTGAGGAAAGGCTGAGACAACTGGGACTGTTCAGCCTGGAGAAGAGAAGGATCAGGGGGGATCTCATCAATGTGTACAAATACCTGAAGGGAGGGTGCAAATAGGATGGAGCCAGGCTCTTCTCAGTGGTGCCCAGTGACAGGACAAGAGGCAACGGGCACAAACTGAAACACAGGAGGTTCCTTCCAAACGTGAGGAAACACTTTTCCACTGTGAGAGTGACTGAGCACTGGCACAGGTTACTGAGGGAGGTTTTGGAGTCTCCATCCTCGGAGATATTCAAAAGCCATCTGGACATGGTCCTAGGCAACCTAGACTGCATGACCTCTGGAGGTCCCTTCCAACCTCAACCATTCTGTGATTCTGTGATTCTTAGCTTTTATCCCTAACAAAGAGACTTTTGGTGCAAACTGTACTGCTTATAATAATTTCTGAAGATTTTAAAGAATTTCACACCTAAATTTCTGAATAACAGCATATAACATAGTGATTGTGATTTGATGGTATTGTGCACAAATGCAGAAAAGTTATCATAGGTAGTAGCCTTAGAGGAGTTGGCATTTCATGGGATTTGTGGTATGGAAGGAGTTTTAACTGTATATAAACCATATACTAAGAATCGAAGATGAATTATTTCATTAAATTTAAAGGGACTCATTATTAAAACGGCCTTTTCCTCCTTTCCTCCCCAGACTTCTTCACAGTTTTGGAAGTGGAGTTAACAGAATTAACCCTGTTGGTAAAACATTAAATTTGAGAAGAGTTCTACTAGGTGCTAGAGAAGTAAATACTACATTGCTATTGCTACTTGACATTACACAGAACTTACTGTTAAACTGTATAAAATAGTTTAGTTTTTTAATCTCTGTACTGTTGTTACTTGTGATTAAATGAACATCTGATGAAACATTTGAACAAACAAAATATGTACAAATAAATACAAATATCAAAAGCTTACTTGAATGAAAGCAGATCTTCACACATACCTTGTATTTGACAGGCTGACAGGCTAAAAAACATTTTAAATTGAAGCTGCGTATAAAACCTCTACATGTAGTCACTAGACAAAGGCTTTCTAATCAATGTAATGCCCTTTAGGAAAGGTTCATCATCTCTGAGGGCTGATACTTTGAAAAATCAGTATCTACTGCTCATGCTTTAGGTTCCTAGAGAAGCAATTGCTAATAAGAGATGGAAAAGTTACCTCACAACAGCTGTAAACTCTCCATCTCAGCAGGCACTGATTACATGCTTAAGATCAACAAAAACACATTTGAGACCTAAATATTCTGGTGATGGTGTTAATTCTCTGTCCTTCATTTAATCTTATTATTTAACTAAGAAAAAAATACATTTTCAGTGCTAGTATGCAAGCATATTAAAAGAGCTGGTATTCAAAACAGAGAAAATAATTAAACCCTCATCCAGCCATGTTGTAGCTCTGCTGTGTGTCTAACACTTTACTGTCCGTGTTTTTCATTTAACTTGTCCACCTCCTTGGTGTAACTAAGCGATGCAGTTAAATTATTACAGCCCTTGTCCCCTCAATTCCAGTGATGTTATATTGTTACAGCTCTTCTTTATTAGAGAAGAACAGCCTTATCTATGTAAGGCAAATTTGTATAGATATCATGCATTCACGCAAGAGGGGTTTTTTTGCTAGAAAAAAAAGCTATTTCAGCTAAAGAGTCTTCTCCAAATGCAAGAGTTTTCTTGAAAATTTTCAGGTTTCGAGTAGGCCTCTATTCAATTTGGAATAATGCTAGTGGTAAGGAAGACAAGAGAAACCACTAAACAATTTTACCCCTTCCAATACGTCCCTCATGCTCCAACTCTCAGTATATCCTAGCAAAGGCTCTTCATTTCCCATCACACGAGCAAAAAGAACCAGAGGGAGTGACATGAGAGAAGTTTACTGCCAGGGAACACCAGGATGAAATCTGTTTGTCTTTTGATTGTTTTTAGTAGAGTTGGGGGTGGTATAGCTGGGGAACTCCTTCACTCACAAGCAGACACCCTATTGAAAACTCTCATGCCTTCCTCTTCTCAGGTAAACAGACACATTGTAGACAGCACTTGAGAGGAGGCATTGTATGTTACTCTGTATACTTAAAAGAGCAGTCATTTACACCAAAAGAACATTTTCCAGCGTTTAGCATATGGTCTGCTTCTTATACAGCAAAGCCAGAGCTAAATCTTCCAAAGAACAGTGGTTAGCTCTCAAGCTGGTCCAGTGACCACTTTATAGAATCATAGAATCATAGAATACTTTGGGCTGGAAGGGACCTCCAAAGATCGTCTAGGCCAACGCCCCTGCAATGAGCAGAGACATCTTCAACTAGATCAGGTTGCTCAGAGCCCCGTCCAGACTGACCTTGAATGTTTCCAGGGATGGGGCATCTACCACCTCTGTGGGCAACCTGTTCCAGTGTTTCACCACCCTCATCGTAAAAAATTTCTTCCTTCTATCTAGTCTGAATCTACCATCTTTTAGCTTAATACCATTACCCTTTGTCCTATCACAACAGGCCCTACTAGAGTGTGTCCCCATCTTTCTTAGAAGCCCCCTTTAAGTATTGAAAGGCTGCAGTAAGGTCTCCCTGGAGCCTTCTCTTCTCCAGACTGAACAACCCCAACTCTCTCAGCCTTTCTTCATAGGAGAGGTNGAACACACATTGCCAGCTCATTTCCAGCTTTTCATCCACCAGTACCCCCAAGTCCTTCTCTTCAGGGCTTCTCTCAGTTCCTTTGTGCCCCAGCCTGTATTGATACTGGGGGTTGGCCCGATGCAGGTGCAGGACCTTACACTTGGCCTTCTTGAACCTCATGAGGTTCACATGGGCCCACTTCCGAGCTTGTCCAGGTCCCTCTGAATGGCATCCTGTCCCTCAGGCATGTCAGCCACACCCCTCAGCTTGGTGTCATCTGCAAATTTGCTGAGGGTGCATTCAATCCCACTGTCTGTGTCACTGATGAATGGTACTGGTCCCAATACAAACCCCTAAGGGACACCAGTTCTCACTGATGTCTGTCTGGACATTGAGCTGTTGACCACTACCCTCTGGATACGACCATCCACCCAAGTCCTTGTCCACTGAACAGTCCATCCATCAAATCCATATCTCTCCAATTTAGAGAGAAAAATGTTGTGGGGGACCATGTCAAAAGCCTTACAGAAGTCCAGAAGAATGACATCCATAGCTCTTCACTTGTCCAGTGATGTAGTCACTCCATCATAGAAGGCCACTAGGTTGGTCAGGGAGCACCTGCTCTTGGTGAAGCCATGCTGGGTGTCTCAAATCACCTCTCTGTCCTCCATGCACCTTAGCATAGCTTCTAGGAGGGTCTGTTCCATGGTCTTCCCAGGCTGGCAGGTCAGTAGTTCCCAGGGTCCTCCTTTTAACCCTTTTTGAAAATGGGTGCAATGTTTCCCTTTTTCCAGTCCCCAGGGACTTCACCTGACTGCCATGACTTTTCAAATACAGAGAGTGGCTTGGCAACTGCATCAGCCAATTCCCTCAGGACTCTGGGATGCATCTCATGTCCCATAGACTTGTGTATGTTCAGGTTCCTCAGGTGGTCATGAACCTGATCGTCTCTTGCAGTGGGAGGGACTTTGCTCCCCCAGTCCCTGCCCTGTGGTCCATCCACTCAAGAGGTGTGGGAGGAGAGGTTGCCAGTGAAGACTGTGGCAAAAAAGTTGTTGAGTACCTCAGCCTTCTCCTTATCCAATGTTACCAGTTTGCCAGTTGTGTTCGTCGGGGGGGTACACTTTCTTTGACCTTCCTTTTCTGGCTGACATACCTGTAGAAGCCCTTCTTATTATTCTTTGCATCCCAGCCAAGTTCAGCTCCAGCCATGCCCTGGCCTTCCGGACCCCATCCGCACACAATTGGGCAGTGTCCCTGTACTCTTCCTAGGATACCTGTCCCTGCTTCCACTGCCTGTGCAGTTCCGTCTTGCCCTTCAGTTTGACTAGCAGGTCTTGACTCATCCATGCCAGTCTCTTGCCTTCCTTTCCTGATTTCTTACACCTGGGGATTGACAGCTCTTGCGCTCTATGGAAACCGTCCTTAAAGATGTGCCAGCTCTGTTCTGCTCCCTTGTCCCTGAGGGCAGTTTCCCAGGGGGTCCTATTGACTAACTCCTTGGAAGAGCTGCAAGTTTGCTTTCCTGAAATTCAGGGTCCTGACTTTACTCTTTGCCTGTCCCATATGTCTCAGGACTGTGAACTCCAGTGCATGATCCCTGCAGCCCAGGCTGCCTCCACTCTTGACGTCTCTGATTCGCTCACCTGCGTTGATGACCAACAGGTCCAGTGTCGCATCCCCTCTGGTAGGGCTGTCTATTACCTGGCTTGAGAAGTTATTCCCAACGTGTTCTTCCAGGAGTCTCCTGGATTGCCTACAGCTCGCCATGTTACTTTTCCAGCAGATGTTGGGGTGGTTGAAGTCCCCCAGCAGGACAAGAGCCTGCAAGCGCCATGCCTTCTGTAGCTGGAGTAAGAAGTCTTCGTCAGTAGGCTCCCCTTGATTGGGCGGCCTGTAGTAGACGCCAGCCACAAGNGGTGGGGCGGCCTGTGGTAGCCGCCAGCCACAAGGTTCCCTTTGTTGCCTTGGTCTCTAATTCTTACCCATAAGCTTTCAACCCTCTCTTGGCTATTCTTCAGAGGCAGCTCTTCAGACTCTATCCATTTCTTGATCTAGAAGGCAACCCCTTGGCCCCTCCTTCCTCGCCTGTCCCTTCTGAACAGCCTGTAGCCATCAATAGCCGCACTCCAGTCATGGGATTCGTCCCACCAAGTTTCAATAGTGGCAACGAGGTTGCAGCTTTCTAGCAGCATGGTGGCTTCCAACTCCTCCTGTTTGTTGCCCATGCTGCGTGCAGTGGTGTAGAGGCACTTCAGCTGGGCTGTCAGCCGTGTCACCTTCTGAGAGAAACACCCCTTAATTCCTTTGAGGTATTTCACCAGTGTTCCCTTATTGGCTCCTATTACCTCAGGAGCCTCTGGCTCATCTCTGTAAGACTTCAGGTGTGCTGCAGTGTACCCTGCAAGTCTCAGAGCAACAGGCTGACGGCCCTCGCTACCACCCCACCCATCTAACCTTGGCAGGTCATCCCACAGCTTGTCACAGGCAAGCCTGGTATTATGCCCCTCCCCCTTCAAGTCTAGTTTAAAGCTGTGTCAATAAGCCCTGCTAGCTCGTGAGCAAAGACCCTCTTCCCTCTTTAAGAAAGGTGAATCCCATCTGACGCCAACAGGCCTGGTGCCACGTAGACCATCCCATTATCAAAAACTCCAGAATTGTGGCAGTGACACCAGCGATGGAGCCATATTCTTCTTTGATGAAGAATACCTAAGTGTTACCTGACTTCTTCTGAGAAAGCAGCACCGGTCCCATACATAAATATGGGACTGCTGTACAAGAGGAAAGGTTCCTTTTGGCCCTGTACAACAGGTATCACAATTTCCAAGTTGGGAAATTTATATTGGACAGAAAATAAATATCGCAAAGACTAGTGAATTAACATGTACTTTTGTCTTATTTCTGGTAGAATGATTCTCACCAAACTCAGCAGTAAGCAATGCATATTTGTAAAATAAATTAATTGAAAGCTGGGGCAGAGGAGACTTATCAGTTTTAATCATATTTTACAGTGTAGTGTTGTTCCAGCATTAAAAGTAGTAAGCCATAGAAATTAAGGTTTATGCTTAAAGTCAGAGGCTTAGATTATTAGGCCATGTTTCCACATTTACCATAATATTTTTGGCCTCAGTATAACTTTTTTTCCTGTGATTTCAGGGTGTATGAACTGGTTAATTCTGTAGAACAGAAATTCTGAGACTTAACTTCGTTGTAATAGCATTAAATTCTTTACTAAACATATGAATAAGGAATATGTCTTCTTTTTAATACTAATGATTATGCTTATGAGTACTGAGAATTTCTAGTGTCACTTAATGGGGTGCAGAATATGGAGCATCACAGTATCCTCACATCAAGATGTTTGCAGTCAAAAAAAAGTAAAATATTTCCACTATTGGCAGGACTGGTAGAACTACATACAGCTAAGTGTGTCAGAAAATAGAACTTGACAGTCTTTTGGTTGTTTTAAACTTTTTTTAAGCTTATATACTGTGGAATGGTATTTTCTATTACCTCAGAATGGATTTTTTTTTTCCTTTTTAACAAGATTATCCTGTTTTTGAGAATAAGACCAAGAAAAATCACACTGGACACTAAAAAAAATTCTGATAATTCTTTTTGTCAGCAACACTGGCATTGGTGACTTAATATTCAACAGGAAACTGGACTTTGTTTTGGAGTTATGCCTTTACCATCTAAATGGCATTTTGCCCTCACTGACTCAGGAGACTGGAGAGGGTCTCTGTCATGACTTAATGGAATTCCTGAAGAAGGAATTGGGTGCTTATGAAGAGCAGAACTGGAAAGAGGAAAGAAAGAACAGGTCAGAAGAGTGACTGGGATGGGATAACTGGAAATAGAAGGGGATGAGGCCACGACTGGAGGAGGAGTCCTCCATACTGCTTCTTCATCCTGGTCCCAATTCTGTGTTAACTGAAAGAGAGATTGCATTGGCAATAGCCTGCTTAAGAGCACAACTCTGTTTAACACCCTGACCATCATCAATCCTGTTCACTGAATGAATCGAGGTCTTGGAGAAAAAATAACCCATTATCCTGGAATGCAGTTTGCATTGTGACATGGATCCCTTAGGGTACTGAATTCAGATTGCAGAAGGAAAGTTCTCCTTTGTTCATAATTTGTAAGTACTTAGCTTCACAGACAATGCTATTTTAATGGGAGTTATCTTGAGCTACTTTCATGCAGCAGTTTTGAAAACGTACACCTGCCAACACAAAAATCTATCAGGTGGAACATGAGTTGTGCCATCAGCAATCTTTGGCCCATTAGATGCACACGACAGACCTAACACTAGAATTAACAGGTTAAATTGTCCCAGGATTAGAGTGTTATTCTGCACAAGGAACAGCATTTTAAAGGGCTACAATATATTTTTTGCTAACAGATTTCATGCTATTTACATGGGATAGAAAAATTCAAAGACAAACGGCACAGAAATACCAAGTTCCTTTTTTGCAGAGACCCTTCTGCTCTATGATCTACTACATCCCGCTTCATTTTGCTTTCATCTAATCCTACTCATTGTGACTTCAAGTTTTATTCATTCCTCTTTTATGCATGCCTCTAAACAGCTGTCTCTCTCTTCATCTGTGGACTTTCACCTTCTCTGCTGCTGCCTACCTGTCTTATAAACTCAGAAAGCAACTCCCTTGCATCTCTGACTGATGTCTTCTTCCAAAGTCTGCATATCTCTATCCAACCCTCTTTCTCTTCAACTTCTTTTCTGTCTGGCTTCTGTAATGTTGTTTTCTTTTCACCTTCCTGGTAGTGGGTTCCATTTTGACCACTTCTCTTTGTCTGGCTTATGCAGGGGGAAGCATCTGACAGCATGGAACAGACATCCAGCATTCACCTTCAGTTCCTGGTTCTAGAAATGCAAAAGGAGAAGTGCTGCTTGGCCCAAGACTTGAATATACTCTTTATTGAGATACTCGTCAGGTCTGAAAAGTTAGCTAATTAGTTAGACAGATCTAACTTCAGTTGTCTTTAAGAAGTCTCCACTGACCATATGCCGATTGTGGCTGCTGCTTCTGAAAGCTTACAAATTGCCACTGCTTGCAAAAAATGATAGATTCCTTCTCTAAAGCCTGCGTGACTAGAGCTCCTCAGCAAACAGGTTATAAACTTTATTGGGGAGGGTGGGGGGCCAGACAGACAGTCCTTTCTGTTCTTTTTCTCAGAAATTGGGTCTTCCCAAAAAATAAATCTGATAGTGAATGTCATCTTGAATGGTTAAAGCAATTATAGAAGTCTTGTAGCAGGGATTGTAGGGCAAATTTATGTACAGGATAAAACTGCATTTAAAAACAAGAATAAATCATGTATTTTTTTTCTGAATAATTTATTTTTTGGCTTCCTAAAAACCTTTTAAAAATCAAAGTTGTAGTATGTGCACATGTGTGTGTTTGTGGCCTGACAATGAACTTTTGCCTTGTTTGCATTGTGGTCTGGAGTGTCTGTTTACCTTTGCTTTGGCTTACTGTGTACTGTGTAAACAAATACACTTTTTAAAAAAAAATAGTTCTGAGAACTGTTACATTCTCACCTTTGCGACTGAACTTTGTCTTCTTGAGGCTTGGATGCAGCGTCATGTTATTTGTGATGACAGGCTATGTAGTATCGAAGAAAAAAAAAACAAAACAGCTTAACTGTAGTGACTGCAGTCAGCTCTAACCACAGTGGAAAGCCACTCCGAGCACAGAGCGCCTGTGGGCAGCGTGTGCTCGGAAAACTGTCAGAGCAGCCCTGAGCAGTACTTTTGGAAGTACAAAGCCCTCATGGCACTGCAAGGCAGGACGAGGAGCTGGAAATAGTTAGCAAAGTTATATAGAAAGAATATTAACACAGAGCAGCAATTTATTTCCATCACAGACCCAATAAAATGCCTTGGATTTGCTCTCTAAGAATCCCTCGACAGCATTTAAATTGCTCTGACTCAAAATCTCTCCCTTTTCCTTGGAAAACACAATGAAAATTCATTCATATAAACTAAATGACGGTAGACATTCTGTATTTATTTAACACGGACAAACTACAAAGCATACTTTAAAGGAACACAGAGAACATATAAGGGTGCAGGCAGGGGCTGATGCTCCCTGGGCACTCGGAGGCAGCAGGGCAGGGGCCAGCAGCCAGGGCCTGGGTCCCACCACCCCAGCCAGGAGCAGGGCAGCCCGGGTGGGGGTGGGCATCTGGGGGCAGCCCCAGCCCTGGGGATCGGGAACCTGGTGGGGACCAGGACGGGGCAAGGCCAGGCTGGGACATCAGCTCGGGGGCCGGGCAGGGCTGAGGGGAGCTGGAGAGTGGCCCTGCTGAAGCATCGCTGGGGCAGGGGCTGATGGCCCCGGGAGCTGCCATGGGGTCCTGGGCCCGAGGCAGAGGTGGGGGAGGTCTTGGGGGAGACTGGGCAGGGCTGGTAAGCCCTGTCAGTGCCATCGGGGCCTTGATGGAGTATATAACAGTCTTTTTTAATTTGTATTTTAAATAAAAAGAAACATACAGTAAAGTTTTGAGGAAGGAGAAAAAAGTCCAAAAGAATAAATTTTTCCAACTCCCTATCTTCTAACAACTGAATTTCAGCAATAAAACTAAATGGAGTATCAAGCGGATTTCAAAAGCACAGACAGAATCAGTACTTAGGTAATTATTTTACTCATTTAGTGAGTCATTTTCACCTTAAACTAGGAACGCTTAAATAGGTCCATGTATGAAGAGATCAGACAATAATGCAATAAGCATTGTGTCAAATCTAATTATGTACCACGTTTTGTCGTTACAGATTAGTCTTTCTGCACTATGGGTCACAGTTCAGAATCAATGGTATATTGTGGCTGTGGAAATTTCTATGCAAGTGGCAGACATACATCAAATTATACAATGATGTCTAGACACCTTCAGTGTATGGTATTCTTTACAAGAGAGCACTGAAATAAGAGCATGCACAAGTTTTAAATTTATAAATCCTTAGTCATTGTACAAAGAAAGAGATACCCACTCTCTAGCAATTTACAAGTTTGTGTTAATTCTTTCTAACAGAAACGGCCCAGGTCGGAAGGGACCTTGAAAGATCATCTGGTCCAAGCATTTGTGGGAAAGGGAGGCTGGATGAGATTATCTAGCACCCTGTCCAATCATGTCTTGAAAACCTCCAGTGGTGGGGACTCAACCATGTCCCTGGAGAGGTTGTTCTAGTGAATGATTGTTCTCACTGTAAAAAATTTCTTTCTTATGTCAAGATGAAACCTCTCCTAGTGCAACTTGTACCTGTTGCCCCTTGTCTTCTCCACATGGCTGCTTGTGAAGAGAGAGCCCCTGTCCTCTTTGTAGTTGCCCATTAAGTGACCATCTCCAAACCATACAAACCAAGACATTGTATTTCATACTAAGAGTGTAATCACATAACAAATGATAGCTGTGCTTAGTGATTATTAGCATGGCATACAAACATATCTACAATAAAACAAAACTCTGTCCTGATAAGTTCCAAGACAGAATTTCTCCTCTATGTGTCATGATGAAACAGGCTCTGTTTGTTGCATACAAAAGAAAAGTTATATGACAGTACAAAATGTTCTCAATTAAGAAAGTAGGTCCCAAAATATAAAAGGCTGATGACTGAGTTATGCCCTGGGCAGCTTTAGATTAGTCCTAGATGATTTTAATCTTGTCTGGCAAAATGAGACATTTACTTCTTTCATTATTGGGCCACACTGTCTTTCATTTTAAAATGAGGCAGGTGATTACTTTTCTTTAGGTGCTTAGTGGTAAAGGATGGCTGATATGGCTTGTTAGCAGCTGCTTTGAGCTGTTTTCCTAAAGCTTCCCAGAAGAGATCCATCTTATATACAAAGTCACATGCTGAGTTCCAGCAGAAAATCTAGACTGACAAACTTCTAGCTTATTTTTTGGGTTTAGAGAATATAATTATTTTTATGAAATGGGACACTCATTTGAAAAAAACATCTCTGACAGGAAAAGACTTAAGTGTTTGTTTAAGATCAAGCACTTTGGCTAAGTGCTTTGCTGAATTAGGGCATGGAATAAGAAACACAGATTAACTTGTGTCTATCACCAAGTGCTGGGAGCCTGTGCAGTAAATTTAATGTCCTCAAACAGACACATGCCTATGCCTCAAGTTCTGTTTTCAAAGATCAGAATCAAATTTCTAACTGATTTAATACAATTACATTTATTCATTTACTGTATCGTGGCGAGACTTGAAAATATCCGACTCACTCATTACAGCAAAAGACAAAAATACAATACATTCAAAGCAATGTGGAAGAAATAAGCTATATGCCAGCTACATGCTAAGAAAAATAATATTGGCTGTAGAACTGATCTGTACGCACATGAATAAAATACAGGCATCAGGACTGAAATCTGCTGTTGTAAAATGCTGTGTATCAATTGCTTGAAATTATAATTGTGGCACGATTGCCCTCTATGCCTTGGGATGCCAGTCTAGGGTGTTGCTGCAGAGTTGTCCATCGGGAAAGGAAAAATATTTAACAGGGTTTTTTACATAGTAAATAAGCAACAGATTATGTAGACAGAGTTCTTAAAATGCTTTGTTCTGAGATAAATTCCAAAGACAGATGTCAAAGGCAGGAGAACTTACTGTATTGGTAGCACTGTACATACAATATTAGGAATCATTGCTTAGAAATCGCATAGACTAATAGATTTTTATTACTTCCTTTTCAGTGATACATGTTCCACAAGTAGAAAGCATGTCAGACAGATACATGGAAAATCGTTCTGGGAGGTATATTGCATATGGCATGCACAGATTCCTGTGGGACGTTACTTTCGCCTTCAATAGTGTTAAGTTATTTCCATGACAATACATTACATTTAAAACTTCAACAATTTCTTAACATTAAAATATGGTGCTGATGAGAGGTGTTATTACTGAAGTCTACTGCATCCCTACCATTTCATGGTCAAAACATGACGGAGGAAACAAAATTCTGTACAATAATCTCAAGCTGTGTAATATCTGAACTGAGAGAGAAAACAGTGAAACTTATGTCATCCAAATTCGGAAAAGAAAATGTCAAACTGTACACCATCCTTCATGGTTAAATAAGAAAACTCCAAGATTTCCTTGATACAGATTATATTCTCTTTCGTACACACTTCAAGTTAAGAATGATTAGTGTTCCAACTTCCTCTACTCCTGTTACCTCTAGCAGCTGCAAATGTTGCTCTTAGTTACTGTTTGACCAATCTGTTTTCATTTCATGCTCCAAGCAAACATACTAGAGTGTTTACAGCTTACATTTTTAAAAGATTTTTGGCACACATCATTGTTCTTTCTTCTCAGTTTGCAGATGTCCATGCTGAGTATTTCTGCAAGGAAAATACAATTTATGAAATAATTCAGCAAATACATAAATAGATCTTCATGCAAAAGAAAAAATACTTTCCAAGGAAAATGCTGATTCTAGTGGTATATTTCCATGAATACTGTAAAATAATCATCAACTTCTGCTTGAACAGTCTGAGAAACTACATTCCTTTTAATCGCCATATCTTAGCACATTCTAATGAATTTATGCAGTCATCCCACATTTTCAGCTACTCATCTCAGATTCTTTTTACCTTCAGATTGAACTTCCATTTCCATCATCAAGACATTCTCAGCATGGAATGTGACCATGATCCAGTGACAGGTGTAACCTAAGCAGAACTTGGCTTCAGTGATGTCTTTTACCCGGATTGTACACTTGTTAGCACATAGAAGAACAATTTTCTTAAACTGTTGTTGTTACTGCAAAGCATTATAAAGTCATAGAGTTACAGGGGATAGAACAGAATAGAATAGAATAGAATAGAATAGAATAGAATAGAATAGAATAGAACAGAATAGTTCAGTTGGAATGGACCTACAACAATCATCTAATCCAATTGCCTGACAAATTCAGGGCTGACCAAAACATAAAGCATGTTATTAAGGGCATTGTCCAAATGCCTCTTAAACACTGACAGGCTTTGGGCATCAACCACCTCTCTAGGAAGCCTGTTCCAGGGTTTGACCACTCTCTCTCTAAAGAAATGTTTTCTAAT
>WAAD01007153.1:1552-36084 GCA_013389945.1 Fregata magnificens
GGAAATCAAGTATCAGTACTTTTTTGCACTTCAGTTCACTTTATAAGAAACTTAATAAAAGTAAATAAACATATGACACCATGGTCTAAAATAATCTAGAAAACTACCATTCCTTTGTATTTGTTTAATTTTGTGAATTGCATAGACTACTCATGTAGACATAAGAGAATGCCATAAAGTGTGTGCTTGAATGAAGATATAGGAATATATCTCGTTCCTAGAGTGCAAAGTACTATTTGCCCAGGAATGTCTGTTAAAGCATTCAAGAGTAAGAGTGACTCTCCTCTACAGTCACCGTGTGTGTGTGTGTGCGTGCGTGTACTGTTTTCTTAATATGAATATCCCAAGTAGCATACCAGGCTGCATTTGATGTCTTCTTACCATCTCTTCTCAACTGTAATGTCTTTTATATACAATCAACGATACAATAATGTGTCATAACTTTGTCAAACAGTATGTGGCATTTTCACTTGTTAAAATATTGTTNATAATAATGTCAGCTGGTACCATAGAAGATGAACCGAATGCAGATTCCCACTTTAAAATTAATTTCACCTATGTATACTAGGAAAGTTGTACATGGTACCCTCCCAACCAAAATAATTATATGAATAAAATATTGTATCTGACTTTCAAGTATGGAACAAAACACTTCTGTTATTTTCTGATCTATTCATATGAGTTTGCATTACCATTCAAAGTGATCAAATGATGACAGACCATTAAGATTCAATGACAATATTCATTCGTTCTTATATGTATGATCAATATTGTTATGAGAGTTGAGTAACTACATGTATTTTAATATTTTTCCCTTTTAATTTTTAAAATTCTACTCTGCAGAAATTAAAGTCTATCACCTGCTTATTAGACAAACAACAAGGACAGAAGAACAAATCATCTACTTTTCACTTGGGAAAGTTAGACACATCTTGGACTTGAAGGTTGCTTCTTAGATGCAGTGTGTAGGGATTTGAGGGGAAAGGGAAAAATGTGTGTTCATGAGGTAACTATCTGTACTGTCCATTCAGTAATAAAAGACAGCAGACATACTTCATAAACACCAGTCACGACAGTTAAGCCTTCTTAAAAAAATATCTAGCACAAAAGTCATATTTCCATCTGTCTATCCTAGACTAGTTACATAGCTTTGATGTTGTGATATTAGAGGAAAGTTATAAACTAATTTCAACATCAGAGAAGCAATAAATAGAGAAAACTGATTGCATAATGTAGCATCTCAAAGAATAAGAATATCTGAACTACATTTCTAACAGGGGAAATCAAGTATCAGTACTTTTTTGCACTTCAGTTCACTTTATAAGAAACTTAATAAAAGTAAATAAACATATGACACCATGGTCTAAAATAATCTAGAAAACTACCATTCCTTTGTATTTGTTTAATTTTNGTCTTCTTACCATCTCTTCTCAACTGTAATGTCTTTTATATACAATCAACGATACAATAATGTGTCATAACTTTGTCAAACAGTATGTGGCATTTTCACTTGTTAAAATATTGTTGAATAGAACAATTTGTTTTCCTTACCCATTTCAGACATCTCTGGCACAGTAACAATGTATGGTCCATCTGTAAATTTTGGTGCATTGTCGTTGATATCCTGAACTTTGATAATAAATTCAGATTCAGGCTCGAGTGGCTTGTTTGTCCGTCTATCAATAGCTTGGGCATGAAGCACATAGTGTGTCTTCTGCTCTCGATCTAGGCTTTTGGTTGAATGGATGTCTCCAGTCGTGTCATCAATAATAAATATAGTCCCCGCCCCTTCTCCAGTAAGAATGTATTTGACTGATCCATCACCTTTGTCGGAATTGGAGTGCAGCTGTAGAATATATACACATAAAATCATATAAAATGACATATTAAATTTCATAAAAGGTTATTGCACATAAGATACAAAAACAATAATATTACTGTTAGCACTGTTCTACTTGGTTTTTAACCTCCCCACCTCTTGTCGTAATTCCTCATGTGCTAGTTCTGGCAAGTCAATCATTTTCTTCAGGGTCATTTCCACCCAGTATAGTTCATTTTTTAAGCTGGGATTTCTTGGGTTCTACGTCCATTCTAGAAACCTTCCCTAAGCCAAGAATATTCTAGTAACTGGGGTGTTTTTTATTTTATTTTGGTTTGGTTTTAGTCCTTCTAGTAGTTATCTTACAGCACTCATTGCTAGAAACTCCACCTTAAGCACTAAGCCTGAAGCAGTCATGCTGAGGATTGTTCGCTTCAATGATTGTAGTTCAGTCTCACCACCTATGTTACCTTCTGTGGCCCCAAGGACAGCATCATTTACTGCAAAAGGAAACTGCATAGTGTGGCAGCAACAGATGTCTGTCCAGGATTACTCTATGCCTCAACAAAACACAGCCATTTTCTCTAGGGTTTTTTTGTTTGTTTTTAATTAAAGTCACCTAATTTGCTTGTATTTAGACTATTTATAATGAAGTAATGAACTTTGACTGATACTTCCAGCATTTTCATTGTTCCTAAACACATATTTTGTGCTATAAAATATATGTTACGTATATTACACCCCTCCTTGAGTAGAATAAAGCTGGTATTTATTGGGGTGGGGGGAGGAGGAAAAGTCAAGAAGCACCCTGGTGTATTAAGAGATAACCTGAAACAGCTACCCATGAAGTCTCAGTGCTTCTAACTTGACTTTAAAGAATTGCTTGTTTAGATTAAAAATGAACATGTGTTCTCTGGGAAGGAGGGGTGATTTTTGATAGATTGAGAGGCTTTGTGCTTTTTTTCTTTAAAACAACTTTGACAACAGAATGCATTTATTGAGGTTCACAATGAGAACAAAGTGATAATGCAGAAATGAACAGCCTCAGGTATTGTGCAGTTATATTGTGATGTTAAATCAGAAGGGAAACTTTCTAATTTTAAGAATTCACTTATTCTTATCCCACTGCCCTGACTATCTCTCAATATCTGCAATATGGCATTACTAAGTTTCTATACAGAATCTGAGTAAAGCAGAAGCAGAATGCCAGATATTATTTTTAATTAATGGAACACAAGGTGTCCGTTTCCAGACTCCTTTCCATTCTCAGCTCAGAAATCATTTAGGGTTGGATAGAGAGAAAGTAAGAATTTTGGAGATACAAATCATCTTTTTTCTGACTTAAATCGTAAGATACAGAGGTGCTTTTTCTTACTCTCTCCTTGTACCTTTTTTGCCAGGTCTTTGTCTTGCCTTTAAAATTATCTAGCTTGCTATTTGTAAAAGGAGTAAGCATATAGGGCTTGATGACATTTTTCATCTTGTGTATTAAATCTATGAAATTATGGTGTCACACATAATTTATATCTTGTCCTGTAGGGGGGATTGAGAGGGGGAAGTCTAATAAAATTAAGATTGTGAGCTCATATAAACTTCAGTGTAACTTCAGTCAATGCACCATATACTTATCTGAGCCACAAGAAGATCTGACTGAATAACCAAAACAAAACTGGGTCACCACTGTGGACCCACTTTTTTTATTTTGAAAATGGAAGAAAGAAAGAAGCAGACAAAGCATCTGTTTGCTTGGCTTTGCCTTTATAGCACAGCAGGACAGTCTTACACCTTTCCTTTAGAGTAGTGACGGGCAAAATTCTGGTTACATCTCTTCTTATTCTCAGAATACTACTGTATTCTATCAATGTAAAATGCCAGGGATCCAAACTTCCTATGAAGTAAAAATGTTCTCTGAAGTGATTTATTCCTAAAAACAAGAATAGTAGGTATTCTGGTATTCTAACCCTGGTTTGCTGGTATTCTAATTTTTCAGAAACAATCAGAATTGTTTTTCTTTTGCTGCAGGTTCCTTTTTTGATAAAATGATTCCTAAGTGTTAGTGTTCGCAAATGTTAACATTTGCCTTAGAAAGATTGTCTCTAATTTATGGGGAAAAACCCCCAAGAAACCCAGGAGAAAATTTGTATACCCAGGAAAATGACAAATTTGCTGAGTTTATGAAGCTATAAGGAACTCAAGTTAAAACTATCCCAAACTGAAAAAGATCAGAAGAATCTCCATCCCCATTCTCTCCTTTTAACTCTGCATGCGTATATGTAAAAGCATATTCAGGTATACCATACAGATATCCCAGCAAAAATCACTGTATTCGTAACTGGAATTATGAAATTATGAACCAATTAAGAAATTGGTTACATAGATATGTAAGAAATCAACAGAATAACGAACTGCTGTAGAATTTTAGAAGTAAGCTTTCTTCAAAAAACCCAAATATCAACATAGACATGGCGTTCCAATACCATATAGCGGAAAGGCAATTCAGAGATTCACTGTGATAGCACAAAATACATGGAACATTTGGAAAAATTAATAACATTAGATATTTTTTGTTGTGAAGAAACAACTATTTGTAATTTTCATCAGTGAAGAAAATCCAGGTACATTTTGAGTCAGAGGGCTTTTACATCTAACAAGTAATAAAAGTTAAGAAACACAAAAGATTCTCAGCAGATTGCACAGCCAACCAATTATATGTCGTTCCTGCTAAACATCATGTTATCCAACAAACTTCAGTTGAAAAATGCAGGCAGGAATGTCATTAGAATAAAATCATCTGGCTATTAATAAACACTGAAAACCTTCAATTTGCAACTGGGTCTTTTACACTGCAGCTGTAAGGCAACAACTGAAAACAAGAGAAAGCTAAGAAGTTCCTGCTTCCCTACTTCCTGATACTTCTTATACTGTTTGAAATATAACACTTTGATTTACTCCTTTTAATTTCTAATGCTGAATTTTAAATTCACATAGAAGGATTTTGCATAGCACTTCTACTGCATAATAAAAGGGCCTTTCCTTTGTCAGTTGGTTTATATTTCGGTTTTTCTGTAAAGGAAAAATTAAATAACTGTTTGTCTTCTTTAATACTTCCGTCTCAGTACAAATTGTCCCAAGCAGAAAAATATCAAGGCTTCTCTCAAACGCTTATTTGCAATATGTGTTTGACTGAAGAAAGCCCCAGGGAATCCCTGCTTAAGACAATGCCTACCTCAGGGGAGGTTTAGATTGGACATTAGGAAGAATTTCTTTACCGAAAGAGTGGTTAGGCATTGGAACAGGCTGCCCAGAGAGGTGGTGGAGTCGTCAACCCTGGAGGCGTTCAAAAAAGGTGTAGACGTGGCACTCCAGGGCCTAGTTTAGGAGTCATGGTGGTGTTAGTTGATGGTTGGACTTGATGATCTTACAGGTCTTTTCCAACCTTAATGATTCTATGATTCTATGATTCTATGATTCTACCAGATTAATGAGAGATTCGCGTCCCTGAGCATGGCACACTTCTTTCTTTTCCCTGCATACTATGAAATCTTCTACACAACAGGTGGTTTATTCCACAAAAGCATTTCTAGTTAGAATAAATGCTATTCACCACTTAGGTTACAAATACATGGTTTGGGAGACTGTATTTCTGCAGCTATGTCCACGATGATTTATAAAAGACAGCAAGGGAGCAAAATCTAGCCGGACAATAGTGGACACTCTCTCTACTTGGGACTGCTACAACTATTTCTCTTTCAGATTAATTTCACAGAGAGGGGGATGCCATTAAGCAATGCAGACTCAAGCCAACCCATGTTCTGTTCACCAGTTCAGACCTAGAGTTGTGTGACCTGGGGAAGTCAATTCAAGCTAGATCCCTAGAAAGGGTGTGGACATTTCATTTCAGATGCCACCAACTCTGCCAATGACTACTGCAAGAACATGAGGATGAGACACTCACACGCTGTAATAATGTAAGTCGCTTAGATAAACACAAAATGTGGTGTTATTTTTTCCCCTGCTGTGCCAGTCAGAGACAGAAAGTTGGAACGTTGTGGGAGTCTCTTAATTTAAAAAGAAATACAAACGCATCGCAAACAGAAACATGATTACTCATAATGTTGAGATGAGTAATGAGCATTGAAAAGAAATACAAGGGAAATATGCCAAACATTAGAACACAGCTCTCCGATTTCTCTATCAGAGGTTTTAACTATGACTATGAAAACATTACTGAAAATGTCTTTCAGTAGGTCTTAGTTTCTATGATAGTCCACCTCATCTGATGATTATATATTGACCTGTGATATTAACTTTTTAACTGCTAAAGAAGCTTTTTTTTTTTCCTTCTTAAATTGTTTCAACTTGCTTCCCTAAGCAATCTCACCTTAGACCCCAAACCCTACTTTAAAAACAACTTTGCAAACCAATAGTTTGCCTAATTAACCACTAGAGACTAATACAGCTTGCACTCACCACTTAGCCCTCCCTAGCCCCCCAGGGCTCCCCCCACCCTGCCCACAGCTCAGGAGCTCATTGCAGTCCCCTGGGGCCACCAGCTCCTGCCCCTGCGATGCCGCAGCACGGCCAGTCTCCAGCTCCCCACAGCGCTGCCCTGCCTGGCCATGGGTCCCGCCGAGCTGAGCCCACCTGCAAGGACCATGTCCCTGCCCAGCCTCAGCCTGGCCCCATCCCCAGGGAGGTGCCCAATGCCTGGGGCTGCCTCAGTGGCCCCTGCCTGCCCTGCTCCTGGCTGGCCCTGGGGGCCTCCCCCACCTGGGGGAGCCCCCAGTGCCTCACACCCAGGGAGCTGCCTCACTCTGCTGCTCCCTGACAGCAATGTCTCCAATCCTCCAACTTCCAGCCAGTGCAGGCTTCGGAATTCCTTGTGGAAATGTGGTTTCTATCCTAAGTGATGGGCCGGCTTCTGAAAACATTACTTACCACTGCTGATTTGGTTACGCTCCTAACAAGAACATACCTATTAAATATTCTGAATCTGTCCACAACCAGAAGCTGCCAGAAAGCATTTAATTTTCATCCCCTGATGGGCATTGCTCCTGTCTTTATTTCTCTGAATTTTTAGGGAAAGAAGAAACTGAAAATAATAGCTGAAGAGCATATCTGGAATGTTACTTTTATCAACCCAGTGGGCTCCACTGCTTGACATATTTAATAACAGGTTGGATTCAGGATGATTTATGATGGTTCCTCAATCTTTAATTAGCCTATATCAGCAGTGTATGACTGATTTTGCAGAATAGTAACCACGGTGTCCCTGTTTTGCTAAGACTTAAACATTTTTCTTCCATCAGTCCATTTAAATGCTTAACTTACTCTCAGTATTCCTGCAGAAACTGTAGAACGGCTACATTTTCCAAACGCATGATTTGAAGAGGTATACCAAACATTCCAGTTAATGAGTTTTCTTTATAGTCTTATATGAATTTTGATACTATGAGTCTTTACACACTTAAAATTTGATGCACCAGCATATTAACTGCTGTAAAATGAATGCACAGATTGTAGGCTTATTGCCCAGCTAATACAGTATTGTTACTGCCAGTAACTGCAAAGCAATCAGATGGCTAAAGCCTAATCACAAAACCAGTCAGGTGGCTACTGTTTAGCTACTGGCCTTATTTACTACCCTTCATCTTCATACATCTTTTACTTAATTGTTTTAGCTAATGCTTAGCCACATCATACAACCAAACGTTTAAGCATACATACTTGTCAAGCAAATGACCACAAATAGGCAGAAACTACTGGACAGTATAGAAGCAGGGACCAATGGGAAAGAAGCACACCAATAAGTACTATAAAACCAATCAAAAAATTGAGGAGGAAGCCAACACCCTGCTCCTGCTGGCAATGTGGGATGCTAACAACTCACAGTGATCACCATGCTCCCCAGCACTTGCCTAAGGAAGACAAGCAGTGACCTGGAAACCATGCACGACCAGAGGAACAAGAAAGAAGCCTGGATAAGAGGGGCTGTTGTAAAGTAGAAGAGTTGTCTATTAGTGATTTAGTTGTGTGAATGCTTCCCCCCGTTTGCTTTAATTGAACAATTTGGATTCTTGGTGTGTTATGTGGGTAGCATTTTAAGTGGACTAGTAATGACTTTTACGATATTTTAATTGGACTACCATTAAATTCTTGGATCTGGATATAAGATATGTGCTGTTCTGTTGGAAAAAAAACCAAACTATGAAGAGATTCCCATACATGTGCTAAGTTCAAATCCAAGGCTGATTTGAAAAAATCAAGAACTGTTGCACTAACCTAATCAATTTAGTCAGAGTAGAAATTGTTATGTACACATAAACTTAGATTATTTTGAAATAACTGCAGAGAATTAACTTAAAACTTATTGTTGAAAAATAATAAACAATAAAAATAACATGCACAGAATTCCAAAAGCAAAACCTAAGTTCTGGTAGTGACACTACCATTATCTCTTTTGATTAAAGCATTGTCTTCTGTCTGGGGAGCAGCACGTCCTTTCAAGGAGAGCAACAGAACCTCCCCTTCTCAATTCTGTTGTCATTGCCAAATCAGTTTAATGAGACAACAAGAGGGCCCCAGCACAACACTACCACAGCAAAGTCTACCAATGAGTGCCCAACCTAAAGGAATGACAAAATTATTCCCAAATAACATGGGCTATGAGCTTTAGCAAAGCATAGGAGAATATATTAAAAAAGAATGTAATGCGTGTTACTTTACTTTTGTTATGCAGAACTGTTTAATGCTTCACTAAAAACACCAAAATGTAGATATGTATAAAGAATGGTACAATACTAAAACACTGAGTAAAAAAATCTTTTAATCTTCTCTCTAATAAGAACTGCAATCATGTTGACTTCCTCTGATGTTTGTAGACACAACATGTAATTTAAAAGAAATGATACAATAACTTAGTAGCAAAATCCACATATAAAATTATTCTGAATGGTGCACACTGCAAAATCAGAGTGTAGCTGATACTACTGAAATGTTCATTGTGCCTATGCAGTAAAAGCGTCCTCAGATTTGCCGCAGACTTGCTTCCTTTGGTCTAAGCTATAAAGTATGTTTTAATGAAATATACTGCTCTGGGCAATGTCACACCTTTTGATGGAATTCTCAGAGGGAATCATTAGCCCAGGGGATAACTGTATTATCCACAGCAGTGTCCACAAAACGAGAAGAAGCTATTCCACGCCCTTATCAAAGAGAGGAAGAAAATACAGACTTGCAATTGCCCCCATCTGCTGAATGGGTTTTCTGAGATAGAAAAAAATAATTGAATTGCAATCATCCAGGAAAAACACAACTGAAACAGTATTAACTTCACAGTATAACACTACAGCATACAAACATCTGTTCTTGCAAGATGTGCTTATCTGAAGTCCGCTCCTTTGCTGCTGCTTTTGGGGAGACTGGGTAATGGCAGAAGTATGCAGGTGCATAAGCAATCACATTTGAAATAACATCAGGTGTACTAAAGCTGACACAAGTGGTCAACATTAGCTTCTATTTTCTCTCTGTACAAAAGGAGGATTCCAGTGAAAGACAAGAAAAACAGAAAATGGAATCCTAAAACAACACAATAAACATTTATGTATAAAACTGTTGTTTTGTTTTCAAAGAACACTGTATGTTTTTAAGAAAAATAGGATCAAAAATAGTAGTTTCAGTGTACTATGTGTCTATATCAATATAGAAGAAAAATACTTCCACTCTGCTGAAGTTTTCATCTGAACTCTCTTCACAGCAGCATGCTTTCATTTCAGACATCTTTTACTTGGGCAAATGCTATGATGGGCATAGAAACTATTCTTTCCTCAAGAAAGTAGGGTTTACACAGAGTATTTGTTTTACAGGTTTTAAAGAGCTGGACAGGCATCCTGTTGCAGACCATGCTAAGCAAAGTCTTCTAAAAGTATAGTTATGTAAATATATTTGTTTGCAGGTGCCAGGGCTAGGTGACTACAGCTCATTGAACCATTACTCTAAAACATGTCTGAAATTACGTTGGTCTTTTTGTTTGGGTCTTATTTGAAAAAAAGATTATTTTTAAACAGAAAACAAAACAAGACTCCTCATTCCCCAGTACTGCTCCATAGCCAGGAGAGTCGTTTCAGAGCGGAAGTGTTGTCCCACAATCAGGGTTCGTTTATTCAGTGTGCAATGAGCCGATTCACACACAGAGTCGAGATACTTATTACATGTCTGCGCAAGCATGGGTGCTAGGTGATAATTCCACAAAGCTAGCACCCATGTCTGCGCAGACATGTAATAAACAAATACCTTGACTCTGTGTGTGAATCGGCTCATTGCACACCGGGTAAACAAATCCTGACTTTGCGACAACATTTTGGTGACCCAGGTGGGACAGCCATAAAGCCTTGCCCGGATAGTCTTGCCATCCCCGGTGGTGGAGGATGGGACTGGATAGGACTCCAGTGCGCACCAACCTGTTGATTGGGGACTCCTCCGGATCCCTCCCCGGTGCCAGGGCAGCAAGCAACTCAAAGGTGCAATGCTCAAGAGATATTTGTGCAAGGGTAAAAGGGAGGTGAATGCCTGGACTGGTGAGTATGTTGAATAACTGACCAGTGGGGTCAGAACCGGCAAATAATTTGGGTCCGCGGACAAAAGTCGTACATAGACGCTCGGCAGGGGTTGCCTTAACTGACCAGTGGGGTCAGAGCTGAGCACGCAAAAGTCACACGTAGACGCTCAGCAAGGGTTGCCTTAATTGACCAGTGGGGTCAGAGCCAAGTGCACACAAGGGAACTACTGACCAGGGGGGTCAGAGCCGGCAAGTAATTTGGGTATTTGGTTGAAATGGGATCAGACCAATCCACGATTCCTCCCTGTAGCCCTTTGGGATGTATTTGAAAAACTGAAATAAGTTTGGGAGGGATCCAATGACGAGACAAAATGAAAAGATATTGCAATCAGTGGTGGCCTAATTACAAATTAGATGATGGTGAATGGCGGCCAGAAAATGGGTCTTTACGATATAATATTACAATTAATGTTACTGTGTTGCTGACAGGGAAAATGGGATGAAGTCCCATATGTGGATGCATTTATGTCTTTGTATAGAAAACCAGATGTTCAGAAGAAATGTAAACTGGGGGAAGCTGCGGTCTTTTTAAGTATGCCAGAAAAGAAAGAGTGTTGTGATAATTGTGAACCTGAAAAGGATGCACAATTGTTGGTGCCCGCTCCATGTAAATCAAACGCAGAAAAATTATCAGATACTTCCAAGAAGCAATTGGGTGATGATGATTTCAGCCATATTTCTAGCAGAACAAGGAGGCAAGTCTAACCCGTCATTTGGGCACCTTTGAGAGAAGCAGTAGGGGTGGAGGGCGCAGCAGTTTTTGTACATGTGCCATTTACTACATCTGATTTATTGAATTAGAAATGACCTATGGGCTCCTACCAAGAAAATCCGGAGGGAATGTATCAACTACTAGAAACTATAATGCTGGCTCATAATCCCAATTGGAGAGATATACAGGCACTGCTAAATACCCTTTTCGCTGCCGAAAAGGATGGTAGTAGAAAAGGCTAGAGAAGAGGCTGAGAAACGAAACAGATTGGGAAACCCCGAGGACCATTGCCCCACAAGGGTTGATCCCGAATGGAATCCCAATAGTGGAAGGGGAAGGGCTCAATTACAACAATACCAGCAATTAATTTTATATGGGATTCAACATGGAGTACCTCAATAAAAAAAAAAAAAAAAAACCTAAGTTTTATGAAGTGAGACAAGGTCCAGAGAAAAATCCCTCAGCGTTCCATGAAAGGTTATGTGAAGTGGGTAAAAGGTGGACAGGTTTGAATTCAAATGAAGAGGCAAACCAGAGGATGTTTAATATGTTGTTCATTGGACAATCAGCACAGGACATCAGAAGGAAATTGCAGAAAGTTGAGGGGCCGGGGGAAATGTCGATCTTGCAGTTAAGAGAAATAGCGTATAAATTGTACAACAACTGAGGTGAAAGGAAGGAGAAGAAGGAACACGGTAAAATGAGATTGCAGGCATCCCTGTTGGTGGCCGCTATAGCTGGAAATACCGCCAGGGATAGAGGTAGAGGTATGGGTGGAGATGGAATGAGAAGAGGCGGAGGAAGAGGTGGAATGAGAATGGGACAGAGAAAGAATCTGCAAAGCCAACCATCTCTGGGACCAGATCAATTTGCTAACTGCAAACAGGAGGGGCACTAGAAAAATGAATGCCGCTACAGGGAGGGAAAAAGGGAATGAAGTTAATCAGAAAATACCAACCTTATTATGATGGAGGGTTCAGATGATGAATGAAGGGGAACGGGGGAAAATATTAAAGTCTCCCCAGCTGATCCCCTGGTTCCAGTAAGGCTGGGGAATGAAATTATAGACTTTTTAATTGATAGTGGGGCTACACATTCAGTAGTGACCAGCTGTAAAGGACTCTTAAGTAAGATTATTATATCAATTTTTGGAGCAATGGGAAAAAGAACATTAAGACCAATTTTACAACCTGCGGAATGTGCAATTGGAGATACTAGATTAACTCATGAGTTTCCATATATGCCAGAATGCCCCCTTCCTTTACTAGGATGAGATTTATTATGTAAATTAAATGCTCAAGTAACCTTTTCTGAAAACGCTGTACAGCTTCACATTCCTCCCAAAATGGCCTGGAAAGCACAAATTTGCCTACTGACAGATGAAGTCTCGGAGAAGCCAGAAGAAAACACTCCAAGCACAGTATTGGATGCAGTAATCCCTTTGGTATGGGCCTCCAAGAAACCAGGTAAAGCAAAAAATGTAAACCCGATCAAAACAGAGTTCAAACCAGGAGCAGTACCGGTAAGGGCGAACCAGTACCCTATTACATCGGAAGCACACAAAGGGCTAGAGCCACTGATAAATACTTTTATACAATACGGACTACTTAGAGAATGCCAGTCCAAATTTAATACACTAATGTTGCCTGTAAAGAAACCTCGTTCCCAGGAATATCGACTGGTACAAGACTTGAGAGCAATAAGTCAGATAATTAAGGACATACACCCTACTGTGCCAAACCACTATACTTTGCTGGCCTCAGTACCTGAAACAAATTTTACAGTGCTAGACTTGAAAGATGCTTTCTTTTGTATTCCAGTGGATAAGCAGAGTCAAACAATTTTTGTCTTTGAGTGGGAAAGCCCGACAATGGGAAGAAAAGAGCAGCTATGCTGGACCGTCCTTCCTCAAGGATTTAAAAAACAACCCTACTCTGTTTGGGGAGGTTTTGGCTAAGGAATTAGAACAATGGTGAAATGACAATAACGGTGTCACTCTTTTACAGTATGTGGATGACATTCTGATCGGGGCTGATACGGAACAGACCTGCATGGGGGCAACAATAAACCTGCTGAATTTTCTGGGATTGGCTGGATACCGAGTCTCGAAGAAGAAAACTCAGATTACAAAAAAGAGGTTTGGTATCTTGGTTTCAATGTATCAAAAGGACAATAGGCACTGGGAGAAGAGAGAAAGGAGGCTATATGCCAGATTGCGGTGCCAAAGACTAAAGGCTAAGAGACAATTAAAAGAATTTTTGGGAATGGCGGGGTTCTGCCATATATGGATTCCCAATTTTGGACTGATAGCCAAACCTTTATATGCTGCGATCAAAGGTCCAGGAGAGCTGTTAGAATGGACCCCTGAATGCAGAAGCAGTTTTGATGAAATAACGAAGAAATGGATGGAAGCCCCAGCCTCGGGCCTCCCCGATCTGACTAAACCCTTCCAACTCTATGTACATGAAAGACAACAGGTAGCCCCTGGGGTGATGACCCAAATGCTTAGAAGCTGGAAGAGGCCAGTGGCCTACTTTTCAAAGCAGCTAGATGAATTGAGCAAAGGGTTGCTTCCTTGTTTATGAGCCATAGTGACTACCCCCTTGTTAATTCAGGAAGCCCAAAAGCTCGCTCTGGGGCAACCTATAACAGTATCGGTTCCACATGCGGTAGTGGTCATTTTAAACCACAAGGGACATCGCTGGATATCCCCAAGCCGATTGGCAAAATATCAGGCCGTACTGCTAGACCAAGAGGATGTGATCTTGAATGTGGTATCCACCTTGAACCCTGATACCTTGCTGCCTATAGCTGAAAAAGAACCTTTGCAACATGACTGTCTAATAACTATTGAACAAGTTTACGCCAGCAGACCAGACTTAAAAGATGAGCCACTGAGAAACGTGGATTTAGAATCATACACAGATGGCAGCAGCTTTGTACAGAATAGAGAAAGAAAAGCTGGATATGCAGTGGTGACCCTTTGGGAGGAGATAGAGGCTAAGCCCCTACCTCAAAATACCTTCGCACAGAAAGCAGAAATTGTTGCTGTTACAAAAGCCCTTGAGATCGGAAAAGGACAAAACGTCAATATTTACACTGACTCTAAATATGCTTTTGGAGTTGTACATGCTCATGGAGCCATTTGGAAGGATGTGTTATTAAGCTCCCAGGAGAGTGGCATAAAATACGGACAAGAGATTCTAAAACCACTTCAGGCTGTATTAGAGCCGAAAGAGGTGGCGATAATTCACTGCAGAGCCCATCAAAAAGGACAAGGAGAAAAAATTCAAGGAAACAGAGGGGCTGACTCAGCCGCAAAAAGGCCTGCTTTACACGGACAGGTGATTGGAGCTTTGATATCTAGCAGAAAGATTGACATGGAGTCCCCTCAGTATTCGGGAAAAGAAGATCAATTGGCAGAGAAATTGAAGTGTATGAAGAGTACAGAAGGATGGTGGATCACTCCGAACCAACAAGTTCTCACTATGGCCAGAATTATGAAGTCCTCCTTAAAAAGCTGCACAAAGAAATTCACATGGGAGGAGATGCTATGATAAGCAGTGTCAAGAGATATGCTATAGGGCCAAAAATACAGTCAAGTGCAGATCTAATAACAAGAAGATGTCAGACCTGTTGTGCAAACAACCCAAAGATCCAAAAAAAAAAAAGCCCCCAATGGGGGAAGTAAGAAGAGGAATAGCCCCTGGAGAATACTGACAAATAGATATCTCTGAGTTACCAGAGTGTAGACAATATAAATACCTACTTGTTTTGGTAGATACATTCTCTGGGTGGCCTGAAGCTTTCCCTTGCAGCAACAATCAGGCTAGGGAGGTTGTTAAAATTTTATTGAAAGAAATAATTCCTAGATTTGGGATTCCTGAAGGTTTATCCTCTGACAATGGACCTCATTTTATTTCAGAAATAGTGCAGGCAGTGTCAAGATTTCTCCAATTTAAATGGGATTTACATATCTAGTGGGAAAGTGGAGAGAATGAATCAAACCCTTAAAAGACAGATCTCAAAACTGTGTCAAGAAACTCAACTCAAATGGGTAGATATCTTGCCAATTGCTTTGATGAGGGTTCGAATTACTCCTCGAGTAAGAGAAGGAGTTAAGTCCTTTTGAGGTACTATATGGGAAATCGTACCCAGTTAACATTATGGGAAATAGGAGTGACCAGATGCAGCTTAAGGGAGAGAGGATGCTGGAAGACTATGTTCTCTCTTTCTCGGGTGTCATCTTCTTTACACAGATACCTTAAGCAACGAGCTCCACTTCCTTTAGACTCCCCGGTACATGACTTCAAGCCCGGAGATTTGGTTTACATCCAGACCTGGAAGGACAAACCATTGCAGGAACGGTGGAAAGGACCACACTTAGTCCTCCTGACTATGTATACTGCAGTGAAAGTAAAAAGAATTAATCCCTGGATTCACTACACCCAAGTGAAGAAAGCCCACTCTAATGAGTCATGGACATCGACTTCTACCGGACTGTTAAAGCTAAGACTCATTAAAAACCTTTGTTAAACAGACTATATGAATTAATGAATTGCAATTGGAATCTCAGACCTCACTATACCGAACTACAGTGTCCCCAAGGATTATTGTAGTATTTTGTATGATCCTTGGGTGTGCAAAGAATTTTATAATTAGATCCTTAACTCCACAGGCAAAGTCAATAATGTTAGCTACAGGGGAACACAACATTAGAGAAATATTTCTGGAAACCACAGAATAAAGACAAAACAATGGAGCTGTTAAAAAGGAAAAAGAAGGATGAGACTAATGGGAACTATCAACAGATACCTCCAGAAGTCTCAAAGGGGGCAATTGATGATGGATGACTAAAGGATGAATGCAAAAGAATGCTAAGAACTGATAAGAAATGAGTAAAAGCTAACATAACGATCCTGAAGAAATAACATTGTAAGACCAAGATAAGGGAAGCATCTGCTGACCCACCAGCTGCTGAAACTAGCTGCCTGAAAGTAACCTATATTCATTTTAATACAATTATAATGTTAAAAACCACACCCCTACGAAAAAGTGACTAAAAGTAACTGCCCGCCCCAGCTTGTGAGCATGCGTGGTTAAATAAAAAGGTAATATGCCTTTAAGATGAACATGTAACACGACGAACCAATGAGAATGTAATGTATAACATTTTTGTCTTTATGAATGTATATAAACATCATAATCTTACAAGGAAGTGGAATTATCACCTAGCACCCATCTCTGCGCAGACATGTAATAAACAAAAATCTCGACTCTGTGTGTGAATCAGCTCATTGCACACCGGTAAACGAACCCTGACTTTGGGACAACAGAAGCACACTGCCTTTAATCCATGAAATGCTCATCTGCAGTGATACTTATGCAAAATAGCCCTGAGACAGTGTAAGATAACTACTTGACTCTGTCATATCATATTGCCTTCACTTCCGACTAAGTAAGGAAAATCATAAAAGGTCTTAGTTACAGAGCTTCTATTCTTCCAGATCTCGCAGTCTCCTTAAAGGGCAAGTATCATTACCTCTCTTTCAAAGATGAGTAATCTGAGTTTCACAGACTTGAACTACCAAATTTACCCAGAAATAAGAAAACAATTCAGATTTTAAAAGCCCCAAACCAGACTCCAGTCTATGAAGTTCGTATCGTTAGACAATGCTGAACTCTGCAATTCCCAGAGAAAGTGGGAGGGGACGGATTCCTGAAGCCATAAAAAAATTATTCCTGAAGGGCTATAGAATTTAAGAACATTTAGAAACTCATCATTTCCATGCCATCACAAAAACATCATCAAGGGCCGGGGGGGAGGTAAATTAAACTATGAGAGATGAAAGTTAGACTTTAAATGAATGCTTCATTGTTACATTCAGCTAAACAATTCTCAAGATCTAGGCCAGATTTCTGCTAACTTTGTTTGTATGGTAGCCAAAAGTCTGGCTTCAATGGGTATGAACAAGTAATTAATGCATGGGTCGATGTTATATTACTTCATAGCATTCTACTCTGGCAATATATGACTCCTTTCTCCCCTCTGATGTCATATGTCACTAAGCTGTGCAGAAAACTATTTCATGGTCTCTAGACAAATTTATAAAATTGAGTGGTCTTCAGTTTTCAGCATCTCCTCACAAACGGTGTCACCAAAACCTCACTTTACAATCAATAAATCTGTAATTGTGGTAATAACTTAGATTCCTAGATCCATGTAGAAGGACCATAAATTTGCCTAAGTTTGAATCCAAATGCCTTGATGATGCACTGTTACTAAAAGAAGACCTGGCCACATTACATCACCATTGGAAGAAGAATGGTTTGTTTCAGTTTGTGTTGTTACTAAATTACAATAAGGAGGTGTTATGCTACTACAAAGAACTTTGAAAAATCTTGCTTTTCCTATAAATGGGCACAAGCATAAAATAAAAATGCTTCAGTTCACGGTACTACTATCTGGCACAGGCCTTGCAAACTTCTAATTTACTTAGATTACTGAAGCACTGCTTTGTTTGTAAATGCCTTACTGTTCAGCTACATAGTCATAGATGCATTAAACCTCAAAGATGCAAAAAGTAGTCCTAGGTGCTGATATCATAACTTGCATTATCTGGAAAAGTAAGCCCACTTTCATATGAAAGAATGTTTCCTTAGGACATTGAAAAGGTCAAGGTCAGAAAAATGGTAAGTGCATATACTCTTTCAAAACACCAAGTGATGCAAGAGTTTGGGGCTTGGAACTTCACTGAAGCAGTGAAAAGCTATTCTTCACTGGAAAACATTGCACATTTGAGACAACGATGGAGTAAAAACACAGTTTCTGTTTCCACACACTATTTTGCAGACTTTCTAGAGATGCTCTTGACATTCATTTCTGGTGCTTGCTCAGTCAAGCTACTCTTATTGCTGGGGTTTTTTCTTGGGTTTTTTTTTTTTTTTTTCACTGTATGCACAAAGAGAGAATCAAACTCTGCTTTTCCTTTCCATTTGCAGTACAGAGGGAAAAAAGGGAACACATCCATTTTAACAGGGTCTTCCAAAAATAAAATACATATCTGCCCTTACTGAACAGGAATGCCAACCTAAGGTTTATTTCAGATTTTTCCAAATGAGAAAGAACTATTAGTTCTCTAAAACCCTGATCAAAGAATTGCACATTAACGGGATTGATAGAAATAGCTCACTGGAGCACAGAGCTGTAAGTGCAATACTACTCAAACTCTTATAGAAATTATGATCTGTTTGTTTGCTTCTTTGGCTGACAGTGCTACAGCAAATACTGTTTACTCTATGAAAGATCTTAAGACAGCATATTCAAGTTCTGGAAAAACAACTCTGCAGTGTACCCATGTGATATTCTAAATTATTTCTTTCTCCTTTGCTCTTCCTAAATAATATTGTGAAGGTAAAAATAAATGTGTGATTTTCTGATGTAGTATTTGTGAGCCATGTGAAATCTACAAGAGAAAATTTTATGTCAGGGACTTGATTACTTACTCAATTACAGAGTTTGATCAGGAAAAAAATATTATGTGGAAAAGTTCAAGGAGAGATAATTAATTTACCAGCTTCCTTTTATCCCATCCTTCCAAAAATCTTTCACACATTTTTGGTTTTGATGTCTTTGAAACTAATTTGCTGAGAAATTTATAAGACTGTGGAAAGAAAACAGGTTAGCTACTGTCCAATGGCTTCTATTTCAGGTGAAAAAGCTGTTTCATTCTGAAGAAACTGAAAAGAACACACTACCACGCATTATCAAGGACTGCAGAGATCATTGTTTCAAAAGGATTTCACCTGCGTATTTGTGTGAGCTCCTTATCAACTCATGATAATGACTTTTCCAGGTAAAACAAATGCATGTTTCCATTATTGAGGGTTTTTTTTGTCATTTTGTTGTCATTCTGTTCAATGTATTCATCAATGACCTGGACAAAGGGATAGAGTGTACCCTCAGCAAGTTTGCCGACGATACCAAACTGGGAGGAGTGGCTGATACACCAGAAGGCTGCGCTGCCATCCAGCAAGACCTGGACAGGCTGGAGAGCTGGGCCAAGGGGAACCGAATGAAATTCAACAAGAGCAAATGTAAGGTCCTGCACCTGGGGAGGAACAACCCCATGCACCAGTACAGGCTGGGGGTTGACCTGCTGGAAAACAGTACCTCTGAGAAGGACCTGGGAGTGCTGGTGGACAGCAAGTTGACCATGAGCCAGCACTGTGCCCTTGTGGCCAAGAAGGCCAACGGGATCCTGGGGTGCATCAAAAGGAGTGTGGCCAGCAGGTCAAGGGAGGTTATTCTCCCCCTCTACTCTGCCCTAGTGAGGCCACATATAGTGGACTGTGTCCAGTTCTGGGCTCTGCAGTTCAAGAAGGACAGGGAACTGCTGGAGCAAGTCCAGCGGAGAGCTACAAAGATGGTCAGGGGACTGGAGCACCTCTCTTATGAGGAAAGGCTGAGACACCTGGGTTTGTTCAGCCTGGATAAGAGAAGACTGAGGGAGGATCTTATCAATGCTTATAAATATCTAAAGGGTAGGTGTCAAAAGGATGGGGCCAGACTCTTTCCAATGGTGCCCAATGACAGGACAAGGGGTAATGGGCATGAATTGGAACACAGGTAGTTCCACCTGAACATGAGAAAAAACTTCTTTACTGTGAGAGTGACAGAGCATTGGAACAGGCTGCCCAGTGAGGTTGTGGAGTCTCCTTCTATGGAAATATTCAAAACCCACCTGGAGGCAGTCCTGTGCCCCCTGCTCTAGGTGAACCTGATGAAGCAGGGGGGTTGGACAAGATGATATCCAGAGGTCCCTTCCAACCCCAACCATTCTGTGATTCTGTGATTTTATTTGTTAAGAGTTCTTTGTTATATACTTTTTAAATATTACAAAGTGGTATGACAATATTGAATATCAGAATATTGATTTAGTGGGCTATTGATTCACTACTTCTACAGTATTTAGTATTTAAAGGCATGTTTTTGGTTTTGCATCCGGAATGCCATTTCATCTCTTTTATGCAGCCTACAGCTTGTCTTCTTGTTGGGTGACATTTAGATTTGTAAAAAAATTACTTCTAGTTTCCATTACACATCTCACAAGTGATCACTCTTCTTCTCCCTTAGAAGAGAATATGATTTTTTCCCTACCACAGACACTTTTCTTCTTCCTATAATGTGAGTACTCTTGCTGTTTACTAGAAGCAAAAAGTACTACATGACACAGGAAAAGAGCCCTGCATCATCGTGATGAGGAAATGTTTCCACAAATTTCTTTAAAGGGTCACTACTGCCTCAAAATCTGTTGACAATGGAGAATGCCAACTATCCTACTTTTGACATCTTTGTTGGCTAAGTCAGAAGATCCATGTTCACATCAGAAGCTTATCACTAGCCCCCTCCACAGATGTAAGTCAAGTAATGACTGCAATAAAAAAGTGACAAGGTGGTCACAACTGTTACAGTGATGGCTATGCTTTTACAAGTAGAAATAAATAAATGGGAACATACCAACCCCAAGTGAATGGGAATGTAAACAACTGTCCTCAACTTTAGCATGCTTTTTATGAACTGTTGCAGAAGCTTTCTGGACTTGCTATGGATGTAAACTCTGGGATTTCAATAATCTTTTTTGTGTATTTACATACTTAACACATGGATTAACAAGAAGTTGTACAGTTTCTGAGCTCAAGGTTTTTTAATCAGGTGATTCTTAACCAATAAGCACAGTTTTTTCAAAGGGGTAGCATGCTACTGCTTCTGTATTCTTTCTAGAGTCATCATGACCCCCATCTGTCCATAAATATCTGTACTACCACCACTGCAAGGCTTTGATTGTAAGACAGAGTAAACCCCTCATTATTTACATTTGGTTCAGTACAACTTCTGGACAAGTAAAACACAAGTTCTGAAAATGTTTACAAAACAATTTTATATCACAATTTATGACTGACTGGCATTTTGAGTTAACAGCATTCCTACAGAAGCCTTGTGTAACATGTAATCTTTTGCTACTTTTTCCACCTGACAATGTAATTGCCAGTCCTGCATGATATCTTTTCAGCACAGCACAGAGCATTTCCATCCTTTCAAGGACAACAACCATTCTTCATTGTGACTGACAACGCATATTCTAATAATGAGAACAAGAAATGATGCTAGACTTTTGAAATAACAACCAAAAAGACCAAGCCCTCCAAATTTCCAGAAACCCACATTTAGATTCCAAATATGCTTAATTGTTCCTGCATTGAATCCATGAAAAGTCTGTTTCTAAAAGCAGCTGTGGTATATTTTTGTATAATGGGATATACAAGAAGAATCTATGTCCATGGATCAGGTATCCACAGATGATGTAAAGTTGTGATGAAAAATTGTCTAACAATTGATATTCTAATATTTACGAGCAATAATTTTTACATTAAAATTCTCCCATATGTTAAAAAAATGGAAAGTATGCTGAAGAATTTATCTTACGTAGCTTTAAATACATGGATCTTTAAAAATTAAATAAAACCTTCTCAAAGTTCTAAATTTCTCACTGAAAAAATGTTTATGTTCTTTGCTGTCCATTGCAAACTCACATATGTTTGATACTTCAACTTGTTTTCATTTGTCTGCAGGATAGACGTATCCTGACCATGGAATTATCTTGAATTTAGCACAAGAAAAAGCTAGTTCAGAACTACTTTCTTCCACAGTTACCCTTTGATGGTGTTTAACAGAAAGTTTTTCAACAAAGCAAGTCAGAGCCTCATCAATTTACTAAAACAAACAGTAATATATTCTGCCTGTTACTTTTACCTCAAAATTTATGTTTCTCATTAAGCACTATCCTATATTCATCTTCATCTAATTCCAATAGGGAACAGTAATGTTCTCTTTCTGCACACGTAAGGAATCCCAGATATGCTGTTCCATTCACTGCTATCACTTATTAAAATAAGTGATAAAAAAAAGTCTGTTAAAAATTGACCTTTCTCCAGGACCAGTATTCCAAGGACATTAAATGCCATACACAAACTATTCACAATTTGAGGCAATATATTCGTCGCCTTAGTGTTTGTTATGTGTACGCTGACATATCAATACAGATGTCATTTATCATGAACATTTCAGTGATTTTTCTCCCCGGAGACTCTCTGACACCTTCTCCCCTCCCAAAAAAATTTCAGGCAGAATAGGATTAAATCTCTAAAGCTATGGCTGCCAAGAAATGGTCAGGCGCAAATGATGCTTTAAACCAATATGTGTAAAAAGATAGGGAAATGAATATAAAAATAGTTCATTTCAGGAAGTAATTAAAATGACCATTAACATATCTATTACTAGATATTCTTGCTAGCAGTACAAGGAGGTGTCAATACAGAGTACCTATAGGTATCTCCCATCTCCTTCAGATGTACAGTTAATTCATTAACACATTTTCTGTAACAGACTGTCTCCTGTACATTTAAGAAGCCCAGGAGGAAGTGCCCATATGGCCTAGCAGAAGACCCGGGGGTCTGATTCTGATCTCCCAGTCTTTTTTCTAACCTAATTTCACCAATACTAGCAAGGGTAAAAATATTTATTCTTTTTCAGGAAAAACAAAAATATATAGTTTGGTACTTCAAACACCCACTGAATACATGCTTTCACTCAGTCATTGTACAGTAAGTAAATATTACTCATATTACTAAAATCAGATTTATTCCATATAAGGAATAATCTAGTAGGTTACTATGTTCACTAGTGCAATATATCCCTAACACCAGAGATCATGGCAACAAAGCAGACTGCTGGTTAGGCAGCAGAAATACAAATTTTATTTTGATAAGAGCTCAACTAGTTTTTTTTTTTCTCAAGTTATAATTTTTAACATTATTCAATCAGCTGGAAATAAGTTCTTTCTGAACCTAACAATTTTGTACCATCAGAACTAAAGAAAACTGAGACACATGTTGGAAATGTAGCAAATATCACATTCACTAAAGGTGTGCTCAAGAAAACTCTGGAGAAAAATGGAAATGCTTCCCATCTCCCACTCCTTCTGTTACTATAAATAAAATCTTTGTTCAGACACAAATCCACACCATGGAGAATTTCCTCTGTGTGCCTGAGGAGCAAACCTACAGAATAAGTATTCAGCATCACAACAGATGCTGATGGGAGAAGTTAAACAAGAAAGATTGTATCAGAGCTATTCCTCTGTAAATGCCAATGAGACACATTTTATCTTTCACAAGAAGGCTAAAATCCTGAGTTGACCCAACTTGTAGGAAAAAAATCTACATTCTAAAGAACAGGCACTAAAAATTTCCATTAGAGTTTGGTAACACTAGCACTGAAGCAGTTTTCTTTTATTTTAGAGTGACTTTTTTCTGGCTCACAACTATTTCCAAAAGAAGTAATCTTAAAAATGTTACAGATGTCTTATATCACTTGTCGTAATTTGTGGGAAATATGCTTCAAAACTAAATTTTCTAACCATCATTATTTGATTCCTGACTTTTCCTACAGATGCATAAAATTAGAAAAAGGGAAAAATGAGTGTATTTTAAATATGTTTATTTTTATTTAATCATCAAATGGTTGCTCTTCTGTAAAAAAAAAAAATCATACTAAGTACTTATCCTTACAAATATTCTGTGGTCTGAATTCCACAGGTCCTTATGCTTTACATAAGGGAGAAGGACTTATTTCTTTGGAGTGGGTTCAGAATTGCTGCTTATCACTTTCAATGACACTTTTCCTTTCTTTTGAATTATGAAATGCAGAACATGAAGAAAATCCCACTGATGCCAGTGCACTTTGCATCAGGCCATTAAAGATTGTAGATAAAACTAAGGAAAATAGTTATTGTTTCAATAATAGGCATTAATTTCAAAGTTGTTTGCTTCGATTTATAATGCACATATTACATATGAAAATATATAATACATGACAAGATATAAATCTTAAAATAACCCTAGGTAACATCATAAAGGGAGAAAATTGTAATTTCAGACCTCAGATTTTCAGAACTGAAGGGTGGGGGGGAGGGTGTATGTGGTGAAATAATCTCCTATATCTGCAGTTAGATGACCTGGAAAAGAGCACTAAATTATTTCATTCTTTGATTATATTTTCAAGAATATGATCATTTTACTGCCTCTGAAGTATTTGGCATTTCTGGGAACCAATCATGTTGACATGGGTATGCAATGTTTTGCCATGTCAAAATAGCACTACTTGGATACTATTAAAGTAATGGCAAGCTATCTGGATACAGATAGTAGAAAAATAAGAGTTGCTCTCTCTTGACACCCAAGACTAAATTCGAACTGAATGAAAAAGGAGCTAAAGGAGATAATGTGTCCTGTTCTGAAGATGAAGGCCTACTGAGCTAACAAATGATGATCCTTCAGCTGTCAGCAACATCTGCAGACATCACATAGCTAAAATACTACTTTTTTTTATATATATATAATATATATATTTATATACATATATATAGTATATAGTGTGTATATATATACACACACTATATATAGTGTATATATATACTATATAATATAGTATCATATATATATGCCTAAGTACTAAATAATAAAATCTTTTTTATTTTTCATTTTAAATAAATATAAATTAATTTTTAAATATAAAAACTAAACATAAAATACTACTCAGTAGCACAAGTCTCCATAGTGTTAATTCACACTAGGTCATGACTAGGTCACTCTCCAAGTAGAGACCAGTGACGAGTGGCGTTCCTCAGGGGTTGGTATTGGAACCAGCACTGTTTAACATCTTCGTCAACAACATGGACAGTGGCATTGAGTGCACCCTCAGCAAGTTTGCCAATGACACCAAGCTGTGTGGTGCGGTCGACACGCTGGAGGGAACAGATGCCATCCAGAGGGACCTTGACAGGCTTGAGAGGTGGGCCCGTGCAAATCTCATGAAGTTCAACAAGGCCAAGGGCAAGGTCCTGCACCTGGGTCAGGGCAATCCCAAGCACAACTACAGGCTGGATGGAGAATGGATTGAGAGCAGCCCTGAGGAGAAGGACTTGGGGGTGCTGGTTGATGAGAAGCTCAACATGAGCCAGCAACGTGCGCTTGCAGCTCAGAAGGCCAACCGTATCCTGGGCTGCGTCAAAAGAAGTGTGACCAGCAGGTCAAGGGAGGTGATTCTCCCCCTCTAGTCTGCTCTGGTGAGACCCCACCTGGAGTACGGCGTTCAGCTCTGGGGGCCCCAACATAAGAAGGACAGGGACCTGTTGGAACGAGTCCAGAGGAGGGCCACAAAGATGATCAGAAGGCTGGAGCGCCTCTCCTATGAAGACAGGCTGAGAGAGCTGGGGTTGTTCAGCCTGGAGAAGAGAAGGCTCTGGGGAGACATTATTGCATCCTTCCAGTACCTGAAGGGGGCATACAAGAAAGCTGGAGAGGGACTTTTTAAAAGGGCCTGTAGTGATAGGACAAGGGGTAATGGCTTTAAACTGAAAGAGGATAGATTTAGATTGGGCATAAGGAAGATATTTTTCATGATGAGGATGGTGAGGCACTGGACCAGGTTGCCCAGGGAAGTTGTGGATGCCCCATCCCTGGAAGTGTTCAAGGCCAGGTTGGATGGCACTTTGAGCAACGTGCTGTAGGGGAAGGTGTCTCTGCCCATGGCAGGGGGGTTGGAACTAGATGATCTTTGGAGGTCCCTTCCAACCCAAACCATTCTATGATTCCATGATTCTATGAATGGCAGGATAATATGGTTCTCAAAACATTAGATGGCTATTACCTTATTAATTGCTGGCTCAGGCTCAGCTGTCTGCGTAAGCAAGGTCAGGGCGGGAGCAGTGACCTCTCAACCAAGCTGAATTCTGAGCTGCAGAGTACTCGGTGGTACAGGAGATCAAAAGGAGAAGTGTTCTCAAGTGAAGAGTTCAGACAGAGTTTTCAGAGTGGAATTACCTTCCCCCCCACCCCAAAACTGTAGGTGGTTTGTTGTATTGAGCTTTTACTCCAAAAAGACAGAAGTACCACTCCTCTGCTCAGGATATCACATCCTCATTTGATCAAACTCTCCCCTCAAGTCCTTCAGGCTATCTCACATCCCTCTATGTTTCAAAAACTGCCATCATGCCTCTTCACTCTCTTTTGGTTTTCCCTCCTTTACCCTGTATTCTCCTATGCATCCTAGCCTGTAACACTCATCTGTTTGTACGCTCCACATGCACTACAGTTCCTAAAAGACCACCTCCAACTGCATTCAACTGAATACACTGATAAACTGTGATGCCAAGGACACATGGAAATTTAAACATCAGCCTCTGGCGTATAAAATTTTTGCTGAATGAGATGGAGAATTTTAGGAGGACGATTTCATGCAAAACTGTGCAGTGAACAGAGGGTTATAGAAACAAATGGCAAAAAAGTGTACATTTGCAGCAATAGATAAATATTCATTAATAATTATAACAAATTATGCACTTTTCACTCCTGTATGATTAAACAGGAAATTTTCTAATAGAAAAAAACAAACCCAAAACTGTTTGCTTGTAGAATTAAGGTAGCCAATGTGGAATTTTCATTAAAGTAAACAATTAAAAGGAGCTCTCTGTCTCAGGGCCATCTGTGTTTCAACCTTTCCTAAACACATCCAAAGGCTCCATGGGTACGCAACAAATGCACTTTCAGTTTAAAAAACACACCCTGCCCCTCCTCACCAAAATATCCATATTTAATTCTGTGAAGGCAGATGAACACCTGTTTACATATACAGCACAAATGCAATCTTGATCAAGTTAAGAAAGACAGCTTAGAAACATAAATATTTTAGAATACTGAACTCCCATTTTGCCGTTTCTTTTGAATGGAGAATTAAGGCAATTTTCACAATTCTACATGTATTTCTAATATAAAGAGGAAAGCTTCCAGCAGTCAGCTTAAAGCACATGATATGGCTGTGGTAACAGCTTTGCAGAAAGACACCAAGGACACAGACATTCAGTAAAGCATGAGTCTGCATGCTATTTGTTTCCTCCCTGGAAGTGATGCTTTCAGTATCATGCTGTTACTCAGAAAATTAGCATTTGAAGGGAATACTTGCCTGTTAAAGTCTCAAAATGCTCAAGGACAAGTGAAGTCTTGTGAGAGCAGAATTTAATTTATGATAAAAATCCAGAAAACAGTTTCAGAGCCCACAGTACATTGGGATTAGCACACCTAGTTACAGATTAGTTCCATTTATGTCTTACAGTAGTACTGTTATAGCTTTACCTCTGTCTGTGAAATTTTACTTCTTACATTACACACACACCTCATGCCATGTTTTGTGAGTTCTGTCATTTTTTTCTCTTCATTTAAAATAATTATTTTTCAAGTTTCATTTGGTCTTAAAAATGTCCTTGGGAAAAATGAAAGCCTGTGAAATAGAAACAAAATACTACCTGACAACAAACCAGCAAATTTATTTCTAGTCAATATGGATTTTTCATACCTACCCCTGAGAAGCATGGCTTACTCTATATGAATATATCCAACAAAAGAGTTTCAGCTAGCTTTCAATTTCAGTTCCAGTATATATTCAGTAACCAATGGAAGACTTTTGCCAAACTAGTCTGGTCATGAAAAATACTCTTTTCGCTCCTATTCTGGACAATCCTCTCCAATAATAATAATAATGATACTAACATTTTTGTTAATATTATCCAACTGCCAACAGCAGGGAGTGGAAAAACTTTTCCATTCCACTGTTAAAAAAGCTTGCTAAAAAATCAACTTGTTATTGCAATAATCTGTAAAGGTATTTTATATAACAGCTTTCTCCTCCTCCGCAACCTGAAGTGCTTCCTTTAGTTTTTCACTTCTTTAGACAATAAAAAATTTATTCTTCATGGTAGAGGAACAAATTATTTTCATGGCTGTGCTCCCCTGCCTTATGCAAAAGATGAGAGAGGTGATATTTCAAAACCTTAGCTGGTGAGGTAGCTGGACTCGATTATCAGAAACACTACCTACTAACCCAAGATTCAAATTACCTTTTTTCTAACAGTCTCTATATGTGTTCTCCAAGGAGCCTCTGCATGGAAGATATAGCTCTCTCTGCAAAAGCTGCATTGGCTCAGGGGCTCCAGAAAACAATCAGCTGGGCCCTGGTACGTCCAGCACGGACCATACCACACCAGGGACTCTTGGGACATCTTCTGATGTCCTATGCACTTAGTAACTATGCACTTAACAATCATGCTAAGCTAGATGAACACTTCTAGCTAATTAGATCTGGATATGACTTCATTTTAGTTTGTGATGATTACAGTTATTTCCCTCCAACATCCCCAACTTGTGCATATAGTTTCAGTAGTTAATATACAAGTAATTCTGACATATGGACAACCAGCATAGACACAAAAAAAAAAAAAAAAAAAAAAAAAAAAAAAAAAGGAAAAAAATGAGAGCAGCAGAGAAAATGAATGAATGAATGAATGAGATGATGGAAAAGAGTACTGATTAAATGAGACACAGTAGACAAAAATCTGTTAGGAAAGGTTTAGTCATAGCTGGTCCCATAGTGGGCTATGGTTATGGAATGGATGATCTCTTGAGGTTTCTTCCTGACCTACAATTCTGTGGCCTTTTTAAAAAGCATTTTAGCTATTTCACGTATAAATCACCTCCTTCTAATCTGTGATCTTGCCTTGATTAAGGATAGGTAAACTAGTTCAATTCTATGAATAAATCAGACTCTAACATTCAAAGTTAGCATTTACAAAGGCTTGAAAAGGGTCTCATTTCTTCACGGAATCATTATTTCACTGCACATCAGCAATGCTTAATTTATCTTACAGGCAGGAGTGCTGAAATTCTACCACAACACATTTTTCTTGAGCCAAACAAAATCTGCAAAAAATCAAGCATCTTGTAAGAAAGGTTGTCCTAGCTCACATTTCTTAAGAAGTATAAGGTTTGAACACAGATTTATCCATCTTCTTATCTCTTAAAACAGCTATTTGTATTTATGTTTAGGATTAGCCCCCATAAGAATATCCTTATGTACAAAAATTATGTGTGATCATACCACTAATGCTAGTACTTAGAGCATTTATCACGTGTTAATTACTCTTCTTTCTTAGTAATATATATACACATAACATGGCAATATTCTGCTGTATTCTGCACACATACTTTATGCACAACACAAGCTCATCAGAAGAACCTCATCACTTTTGAAAACAACAGAAGTTTTTACTGAGGTGAGGCTTAATTATGGAGGAACATTTAAAGAAAAGAACATATGTTGAACTCATAGGGATACATACTTATTTGTTGTATGTGTCCTTTTATCTCTTGCCCACCATTCCAACAGAGTGGTGAGACCTTGCCAAATGCTTGGGGATCCAAGAGCAATAATCCCATTTAGAGGGGTTCCATCTTTTCTCATTTTTAAGCCAAGCATGACAAAAGCTTCTTCCTTCCCTTTTGCAGCTATCAGGCAGGACAGAAAGGCACAATGGCAATGCTCTTAGGCATCTGTACACTGATGGATACCCTAAAAGCAGTATTTTTTTTTTTTAATTATTTTTAAAAGGGCAGTGTTAAAACTGTGGAAGATAATATCAGTCAGTAGGATTACCCAACTTAGAGATACTATCGAAAATGTAACAGTACTGCCTCTTATTTAAGTAAATCTCCTTTCCACTGTTCCAGCAATCTGCAGATCTCAGAGAGGTTACAGCGTAATTTAAATTAGGATCATTCATTGTGGTTCATAACTGCAGCTGGTAATTTAATGGCAAATAAATGGTGAAGCCAAAACTGATTTGAAGCTTTACCCTCCTTTCACAGTCCTCATGCTTCCAGCCCTGGCTGTTAATCCCATCTCATCAAGTTCTCTTGTGCATACTTGTGCCTCATCCTTTCTCCCTGTTTTGGCTAATGACTCACCACTGATCCATGCGTGGTCCTTCTTGCTGTCCTGAGCTATGAGAGAATGCACCACTTGCACTGCTCCTCACAGGAGACTGAGACCTAACAGTATCCTGGAGCAGGCAAAAAAATCACTGTTGTCAGTGAAGGGAGCACCCTTCAGCAGTGCTCTCTGCTGTTCCACCTCCTGACTCCAGATGCTGTCTCCCCCAGTTGCCACCCCGCCCTCAGAACACTATCCAATTCCTCAAGGCAGAGCATCCCCTCCCTTCCTTTTCAAGAAAAAAATTAATAGCCAGTTTAACCTATTTTAACATGATAAGCATTTGTGAAAGCTAAAGAGGAAAAAAAAAAAACAGTAAGGAGCCCCAAATTAAAGACAGTAACACAGAGAATAAAGTAGCTCTACAGAAGATAATATTCAGATCCAATGCAAAAAATATCACATGAGAATCTGACCCATAAAAATATTCTTGACATCTTTGACAAAACAGGAAATAAAAAGGAACAGTGAAATATATACAAAATATAACACTGGTCTTCTTGTTGCACATTTCTAATTGGTTTAAGAAGGAAAAGAAAAACTCCTCTCCTACTATGCACATTTTATTTTCCAGTCATATAGTTAAATTTTGAGTTGAACTGGGAATCATTTCTTCTCCCTCATCTGAAGGTTCATAGATATGTACAAACAAATGCCTTTGGTGCTCAATGTCCCTCCTTGTCAGGAAACTAAATTCGCTATTAAAGGCCATAAATCAAGACACTCGCAACTCACCTAATCAACAAACATTATGGTTAATTAATTAATCAATTAATTAATCATGTTGTATTTGTTGTACATCTCAGATGCATGATTAAGCCAGCCGCATAACTTCTCAGTGTGTCCTTTGCTCTGAAAAATGGTCAAGAACTGTCCCTTTACATCCTTTGAAACGCCCAGTGGATGAATAACACAGATTCTTTTACCCATTACCTCACCCAGGTCCTGCTGCCTCCACATAACAAAAACCTATCAAACAAAAGTCAATTACAAATTTAGCTTCTGCTTGTCAGCTGAATGTTAATAACAAACTAAAACATTGCTGCAATGCTCAGGAACCTTTCTGAGGTCAGTCAGAGTTATGCAAAATTCCCAGAAAGTAGAAATACTGATTATGATGAAGCCCAAAGCTTCTGTAGGTTAATTTCATTTTTCAGAACTATATCTTAACATTTCAGATTTTCAACTGCTTTGTTTTAACTTGAAAGGCAACAAGAAAAAAAAAATCTAGGCAAATCTTAGTGATCTGCAGATACGGGAACTTCACAGGAATTACAAAAAGTGTTCTGCATAGCCATCAAGGACAAGTCATCCATTTTATTCTCATAGGTGAACAGTTTAATTTGTTTCAAAATTCAAACATGTCTCATATAACTAATGTAAAAGCCTAAAAATATGTATATTCTTGCAAGAGGGACAGAACTGAAAAAGCTGACCCAAAACAGATGGCTTTCAAAAAGTGATGAAATATCCTGAAGGGTGACCAAACAAGTAATTTTATGCCTGAACTCTGGTTGATCTGAGATTAATCTGTGCAGACACTGCACAGCAGCTACTTGGGTAAGTTCTTTCAACATTTGCACTTTCTCTTGCTACTATAACCTGTGTTCCGTACTTCCCACCACTTTTGCTCCACACATGGTATTTTTCCAATGACTAACAGAAGAGAAACGAAGTTCTTCACGTGTCATCTTATAAACACATGTGCTTCCCAAAACATCTTACTATACGAAGCTGATTCATGCTTCATGATTGCTGCTTAATAGTATGTCTTTTCTGTGAACAAACCAGGAACATTACTCTAACTTTTTGATTTCCAGTCAAGTATATTCATATATGCTGCCTAATTAGGTAATATACATTCTTTCTGCTACTATTAACCACTGTAATAACTATCAACATCCACAGTGAAGTCAGAAAAGTCATTACATTTGAGGGACACAGGAGTGTCTAATAAAAAACTATTGCTTTCTGCAGTTGATTCACCAAGGGGAAAACGATACATAATAGATGAAAGACAGCATAGTTCAAGGTAAAGGTTAACAGCTGTATTAGTAAGAAAGTGGCCACAACTAAGAACAATTACGGAATTTGCACATCTGGCAACGCTTTTTTAAAATTAAGATATGGGAGGAAAAGAACTCTGGGTATCACTGATTTGGGGTTCCTGCACAGAGGCTTCTCAGTGGGATCTGATTTTCCAGAAGTACCGAGTTATCTACTCCCTGAAGTCAAAACTGGAAAGAAACAAATCAATCAAGCCAACAACGTGATTCAATTCCTAAACAATGCACTAGATTGGAGCCACTGAATATCACTAGTAAGATGGAAGGGGCTTTTCGTTTGGGTTGGGGTTTTTTTTCTCCACAAACTATAGTTAATGTTGTAAGCAATACTACTACGCACATATTTCAGCTTTTACCTGGAATCTACATCCCGATTTTACATCATCCTTATGATTAATGATTTAAATAAAAAGAAACCTTTAATGAGTCACTGTAAATTACAAGTTTGCTTTAAGTATGAAAACTATTGTATTGACCCTGGCTGAGATGGAGTTAATTTTCCCCACAGCAGCCCTCATAGTGCTGTGCTTTGTATTTGTAGCTAGAAAGGTGTTGGTAACACACCAGTGTTTTGGCTACTACTGAGCAGTGCTCCCACAGCATCAAGGCTGTCTCTCCAGCATTTCCCCCCTCACCAGTAGGCTGGGGATGGGCAAGATCTTGGGAGGGGACATAGCCAGGACAGCTGACCCAGACTGACCAAAGGCATGTTCCATACCATATGATGTCCGCTCAGCAATAAAAGCTAAGAGAAAGGAGGAGGAAGTGGGGGCCATTTGTTAGGTACGATGTTTGTCTTCCGGAGCAACCGCTATGCGTACTGAAGCCCTGCTTCCCAGGAAATGGCTGGACATTGGGAAGTAGAGAATAAAATCTTTGTTTTCCTTTTGCTTCTGTGTGTGGCCTTTGCTTTTGCTTTTATTAAACTGCCTTTATCTTGACCCACAACTTGGGGTTTTTTTTCCATCTCACTTTTCCCCCTCCCCCATCCTGCTGAGGAGGGGAGTAATACAGCAGCTTGGTGACACCTGACATCCAGCCAAGGTCAATGCACCACAACTATCTATAATGAAGGTATTCCTTGTGCTCTGAAAGAAATATGTCACAATGGTTTCATACAATATAGAGGAAAAATGGAGAAACTACTTCCTCCAAATAAAATGTAGAACAAGATTTGCTCATGCTATTACAGACATGCAGAGGAAAAGTTATCTAAAGAGGGAGGATGGACTGGAAATGCTGAGTTCATCAGTAATAGCCTCTGACATAACCAAGCTCAGAATAATATTTAATATGACAACAAATCCTTGTGATATAGGTGTGTGAGGGGCAAAAGTGATTTTTGTTAACATTCATTTGAGCTAAATCTCAGCTATCTGTGTTTACAGACATTCAGCTCCGACTTCTTGAATACGTGGATTTTCTGTCAAACTGTGGCTTGCTCTTAATCTCAATGTGCCATGGTTTTTACCTGCTGAATTACCTCAATTTGTTATTGAGAGACTAATTAGGAACATTGATGTGGCATTAAACATCAAAGCATCCTATACTAAGCAGTTTTACCGATTTCGTATGTGAAGAACTGCATTGTTTTCTTTATTTCTAGTCTGTCGTGCTATTTTTTTGGATTACTCCTACTGCTTGTAGGAGGGAAGGAAAGTGAAAAATCATTCTTGATTCACATTCCTCACGCTACGCATGACTGTCTAGGGCACTATCCAACCCACTTCACTTCATCTCTTTTCAGTCAGAAGAGCCCTCCCCTACTCAGGTGTTCCTCATAGTACTTCCAAGAAAGTAAAGCAACCTCTTCCGATAAAAAATCCTGTACTCAGAAAGACAACTGTAAATAAACACTGTAATTCCAGAATCAAAGATGTTAATTGAAAAGGTGGAGTTTTTCAAATAAAGGTGACTGTTTGATGGTCTAATTAGTCACTCCTCATACAGAAACTGTTCTATACATTAGATCAGCCTTCTCAGAAATGTTTCTTTTGCAAGACTGGGGAAAAGAACAAGAAAATGAGAAGTATGCTTTGCATTTAAGACACAGGTGCACTGTGGATTTATACAGTAAGATATTTGGTGGTAGGTCTTTTTCCCCTTCCTAATGATTTCTAATATTGTTTGTTCATTGGATTGTTTCTAAGCACTTACCTGATGGAGGTTTACCTTAGAGCTAATATAACCTTACAGTCTTGTTAATGAGTGGTAACTGTCAACTCAGTTAAAACCGCCCAACTCAGCTGCAGCTCATGTGCCCCATTCTACATTTATCTGTAATGAATTTCACTCAAGTCTTAAGATCCATCTGCTGCATTTCTTTATGGTTGCTCTTTCCCATTTTTTCATAGAATCATAGAATCATTGGGTTGGAA
>WAAD01007154.1:4421-31198 GCA_013389945.1 Fregata magnificens
AGTCGCCAAGCATGGGATCAGTTCTGCTCCCATCAAAATCAACAGAAGTTTTGCTGTTGAATTCTGAGGACTGTTTCCAATACAACCAGTGAAACCTCACTTCAGTGACTTATGTGCGACGTACCGATAAATATCACAATCCCTACTACATAGTATTATTTCATTGATTCATTATTGGACAAATACTGAGGGAGTTAAAAGGATAGAAGAAGACTTCTAATCATACAAAAAATTATAATTTCATTTTGTTTTTCTTTGTTCTTGCATTGTTCTAGTATCTGTGAAAGTGAAAATTACTACAACAAAAAGTGGAAGCATGTGATAAAAGTGAGTAATACAGTAATTAAGTTAACTTTTTATTCCATCAGTAGGAATTTGAGAATATTGTTCAGGCAAGCAGTTTTCAATATATGCTTTTTTATTAGCTAATTTTTCTGCTGTTGAAGGCATATGTAATCAGAGATGAAGTTTTTTATTCTGTAGATCAAATATTGTGGAAGGTCAATAGTTGTCTGGTGAAAATTAAACATTTGTTCTATTTCAGCTATTCTGTTAACACAAGTAGTTGTTTTTAACTAAGCAGAACAGTATTTTTCTTTCAAGTTGGAGTCTTGTTTGCTGGGCTTCTGCATGTTGATGACAATTCATTTTCACTGAAGGTGAAGGGACCAATGTTTCAGATTCTTTCATGCTCATGAATATTATAATGTAGAGAAAATTGTTTTAGGATTATTAGTTTACACAGGGACAAGTGGATGAAAAAATGTGTTAAAGGTTTATGACTGAAACAAGGATTATTATAGTGAAAATGCTTAAGCCTGCCAATCACTATAAGTCTCTCTATCAATATATAGCGAATGATGAATGATGATATATATCAATACAAAGCTTTATGATGTGGTCTACAGATTTTATTGGCATGAAATTAATATTGTAAACTATACATAAGTGGCAAAGTGATGACGGATTAGAGAAGGTCAGGACAGATGGTCCAAGCTGTCTTCTGCATGGAAATTCTCCACACATATGGGATACCAAAGGTGACTGAGGAAGCATTTATTGATTACTTTCAAGGTTGCTTGTTAACACACCCTTATAAGAATATGTTTTCAGGTCGTTGTTTTTCTGCAATACCTGACACATTTGGTCTGAAACATTCAGAAAGTGAAGGTGAAAATCTATGAAGGTGAAATTATGTGAAAAATCCTAGAATCATAGAATCATTAAGGTTGGAAAAGACCTCTAAGATCATCAAGTCCAACCATCAACTAACACCACCATGACTCCTAAACTAGGCCCTGGAGTGCCATGTCTATACCTTTTTTGAACGCCTCCAGGGTTGACGACTCCACCACCTCTCTGGGCAGCCTGTTCCAATGCCTAACCACTCTTTCGGTAAAGAAATTCTTCCTGATGTCCAATCTAAACCTCCCCTGACGCAACTTGAGGCCATTCCCTCTTGTCCTATCGCTAGTTTCTTGGGAGAAGAGTTCAACACCCGCTTCCCTACAACCTCCCTTCAGGTAGTTGTAGAGAGCGATAAGGTCTCCCCTCAGCCTCCTCTTCTCCAAGCTAAACAGCCCCAGTTCTCTCAGCCGCTCCTCATAAGACTTGTTTTCTAGACCCTTCACCAGCTTCGTTGCCCTTCTCTGGACACGCTCCAGCACCTCAGTGTCCTTCTTGTAGTGAGGGGCCCAAAACTGAACACAGTACTCGAGGTGCGGCCTCACCATCCATACAGACCATCCGTATTTGCCAAAATGACTCATCTTTTGCTTCCAGGGACCATAGGAAAGTATTGGTTTGACTAGATATAAAATAGTAATGAAATCTGAGAACTGTTTTGTCATGAAACTTTACCGTATCCATTATCTACAAGTTTTGAATCACATATGGTATCTTTCATCACCCTTGTGAAAACATGCCCTTGCCTGAATTTCAGTGTATCAAAGGAGACTCATAGCACTCTGACATGCTAAATTCAATTAGGATTCTCTCTATATCAAACATACGCAAAGAGTCAGCAACAAAAAGGGAAGAAGGTAAACAACACTCCCTCTGCTTGCTACTGCGAGACCATTTTGGCATCAATGTTGAGACCAAAATGTGGTGAACAATTCCAGTTGTGTTTGTAAGGCTTTTCCTGCTAGGTGAAAGGAAGGCAGTGAGGAGTGAAAGCTAAGGGTATAGGTGGGGAAAAAATACGTGGGCAGGACAGGAAGAGAGGATGAAAGCAACACTTGGAACAGAACAGTAAGGGGAGGTTATAAGTGACCTAGGCATTAAACAAAATAGGAAATTATCAGCAAGGGAAAGGGCAGGGTAGAAAAAAACATCTGCCCTTTGCAATGACTGAAACAGTTATCCTGTGGGGGAAAAAAAACCACAAATGTGGTTACACACAGGCTATGTCATGGTGCTGTGTTCCTGGCTGGGGCCCAGGTCCCACGATCATTGTGACAGTTCAGAATAACCAGTGTGTGAACATAAAACGCTATCACATAGCATACGTGGAATGGGAACAAACACGGGTTCAACCAAAAGCTGTATTCTTAGCACTGCATAACTATTGTTACTTGACTCTGCAGAATTTCTATTTTTTTATCACAATTGTTCTTTTCTGGATGTAATGACATATATGTTTGGTGAAAGAAGATCCTCTATGTTCATCCCAGAAGGATTTCCTTAAAGAGTAGGATGACTCATAGTACCACCCTAATAACTTGCCAGTGCACACCAATTCAGAGACAGACAGATGGCTCAAAGAAAAAATTCCAGAATTTTATCAGCAAAACTCCTGATTTTAAGTTTGAAATTCATTATCCTAATCTCTTTTGAACAGCAGTGATCTCAGTTTGTTATGTATTTTGGCTAGCTCAGGTAACAACCAGAAATCAGTTTGTTCTTTTTTTTCTAGACAGAAGGATGTCGATTTTGTAAAGTGGAAAAGGGAAATTAAAAGGTACAATTGTTTCAATAAATACTAAAGTAGAGTTAGCTTCTATTTTTTTCTTAGTCACACAGTCTACTTTCCTCCAGTATGTGATTAAAAAAAAAGGATTATATCTCATTTTTATTTATAATTATTATTTTTGTGTGTGTTTATACATATATTTATAAAGAAATATATCACAACCAAAAACACACACAGTGGCAATTTTTAAACAGGTAATTACAACACTCTGAGTTTAGCACTAGTGTAGCCCCGTGCATTTAACTCACTCATGGTAGACACTTCAGAAAGAGCATGTGGAGAATGTTGCTTGGTAGGGATCTTGAAAACAGTTTCTTTTATAGAACTAGATTTAAAAATAATCGTACGGTGCCCTTGTGTTTTTAATATACATATATAGCATTTATTGAAGGCTCTCTTTCAAATCTCGCTTGAGAAGTCATTCACTGCGGGTTGCTGCTTTTGTCCCTCCTCAGTTATGTCACTATTTTGATTATAAAGTCATCCTAGAATGCATGTCTGTCTGTAAACACTTCCTATTTACTTCTGCGCAACTCAGTTTTCTTCAGTGAGCTTCCATAAATAAAATGGACCATCACTTGTAGCCAATCAATAGACCATTGTTGATCACGGCAGTATCTAGCTTCAGAAAGACAGGACTGCTAAAGGTTGGTTAGCTAAAATTGGTTAGCTATTAGTTAAGACAGTAGAACTGTTGGCTGATACAGCTTATTTTACCATTTCAGACACACTGAATATGCAGCTCTGATTGCTAGTTGGATAGGGGATCTCCAAGGCAATTCCTGCAGCTGAAGAAAATAGATAGACTTGATAGATGCAAATCATTCTTGAAAGTACTGTAAACCAGGTCCCTTGATAGACTAACATGCAAAGACTTGCTAAAAGCTTTGGGTTCTTATGAAATCCAAAACAGAATTCCTGACACTTACAGACATCAGACTCCCCTGAAATTTGGGTTGGTTTGGCTTTAGTGATATATTTGAAGAACAGGCTGGATCCTGCCACAAAAGATGTGTGTGTGTGAAGTTGCTAATAGAAACCTGTTCTTCTCTATTTACTGTGTTGTGATCACTATAAAAGGCAGAAATGTAATCAGAAAAATATTCTACTGAGCATAAAAAGATTTTGCTGGGAGAAGTGTAAAGGATGAGCAGCTCTCTTTTTCACACAGGGAAACCGTAGGATATTGCATGGTATGGAGCAGGAAGGGATGAAAAGTATTTGCCTGGGAATCTGATATGTTCTTTTCAATTTCTAGTCTCCCTTTATTTAATCTTCTCGGGAAGTCAGTTCTTTGGAAAATGGGAAACCTGTCTCTTGCAGAGCTTTGATTTTTCCCCTGCAAGAAAAGTCAACTTCTGTTTCCCAGTTTTGACTGTATTCATGACTGGTAGGAGCCTGAAGTCTCTGCTTACCAGAGACAACATATTTTTATCAGCTGAGAGAAAGAGGGACCCTAGCTCTGGATGATCTTTGAACTCTGGGCTCACCTTTTTCTCGTCTTCTTTCACACTTCTCTATTACTTAACTATTCAACACAAAGTAGCAATTCACTTTTACTGAGAAGCTGATTTAATTCCCTCTTTCATTCAGCCTGCCAATCTTTCTTCCAGCTCACTGCCTAGTACCCTTATGGCCTTAATTTGAGATTGATTTTATGTAATCTCTTCGAACCTCAAGCCTAGCCTTTTGCGCTGAAGCCAGCCAACGTTCAGCAAAACTCAATGCACCTAAGCACCTTCCTCCTCAGTGCCATTCCTCTTCCTATTAGAAACCCAGCATTAGTAGTTACAGAAAACCCCATACATGTTGCTGGCCTGGGTATGCTGGATCATAGGCTACAAGGAAAGCAAAAGGAGCAGGAATAATACACTACTATGCAAAGACAAAACTCACCTGAATCTATCCAAGGGTTGTAGAGTTCCCATGGGCTGGAAAGGCATACAGAGAGAGAGATCCTTCTGTTTTTCTTTTGTAAAGAAAACCTTAGTTGCTTAAAACCTCTTTTTCCCACTGTGAACAAAAACATCTAGTTTGTGCTATTTGAAGCGTATGCCCTGCAGGACCAGAAATCTTCTGGCAGGAGCAAGTGGGATTGTACAGTGCAACACAATTGGATAAGAAGCTTTGCTGCTTAATGTAACTAACAGTTATACTAGTACTAAGTATGCTTAATTGACAAAATCTCAACTTGAATAATAAAATTCTAACTATTTAAAATATCACCTTGCAATTTCTGTCAATAGTATTACCTTGCATCTTAGTTACCAAAAATAAATAAAATACTTTTACATCCTGCATTTTAGAAACGTGATTAATTTTGATGACTATAGTTTTGTATCTCCAACTTTTTGGGGTTTTTAATCAGAAGTCTTGCACTGTTAGTTTTGCCAACTGGTTGTGCGCAAATCTCAGTTTGCATTTTCAAAAGTAAGTTTTTGTCCTCATATTTGTAAGGAATAATACAAATGCACAAAAAAAGTTTGCAGACAGTAGGGAAAAAAAAAAAGGAAATCTCATTATAATAACAGTTAATATTATGGTATACATTTCATGATTTTAATTTAAACTTGTGATGTGGGGGACATGACTTGGTATTTTTTCAATGGTTGGTACTGGCGAGAAAATTCATAAGACCCTGAAATAGTTCTAAAAGTAAAAAGTTACTTTCTGCAGATCTCTTTTAAATCTCAGCAGGCATCCTGTGCAATTTTGTGAAGTGTATCAGAAATAGAAGTGTGTTAATTAATTTCTGTCTTCCCCTAGAAATCTGTAAATCTACATACAAAATATCCACAAGTTCTCTTCAGTTATTACCTAACCCTGGAGATGCCGTAAACCCATTATTATGTATTTTTTTACTGATAAAATTGCCTAGCCAGTGAAATTCTGGTCCTATGCATGCCTGTGACTATGTAAACCTGAAACATTGTCAGGCTTTATTAAAATACATCTTACTAGGAATATAAGAAGGTAGAAGTAGAGCTTTGGGCTTCCTGCCTGCAAACTCAAAGCCAGTAGGTATTTTTAAAGAACATCTAATAGACTAATCCCAAGATACAGAATAAATGCCTTCTCATTTCAGCTAAAGGTAGTTAGATAATTCACTTGTAGTTTCTTACACCTGCCTGAAGTGATGTGAATTTGCCAATCCTATCTTGTATGCCAATTCTAACTCCTATAATAACAAGGTTATAGGACTCTCTTAACCTTGCTCACTGAAACCATTTTACTTTACAAAGAATAATTAAAGATTTACTGGGATATAGAAGAGTAGGGGAAAAGAGTGAACTTGCTTGCTAGCCTGTGGTAACTGTTGTTGAATAGCAAGGGAACCTAAGTTTTATTCCTTCTTCAGTTAAGGTTTGCAGATTTTAGGTTAAGTGGTAGCTTGCACTAGGAGAGGAATCCGCAACTTCCCCATTAAGCAGGTGCCCCAAACACCCCAGACTACACAATCTCATGGATATTTTTTGCACCTAGCTGCCAGGGAGTAGCAAGGACAGGCTGCTCCAAAGGGAAGGGGCGCTGGGAGCTGAGCGTAACAAGGTAGGCAGAGGCAGTGGCCTTGCCAGCAAAGGCGATGGGACCTGAGCAAGGAGGAGAGCAGGTCCAAGGGACAGAAATCAAGCTCAGCCAAAAGACCATATTTCTGGGGAAGTTTGTAGTGATAAGGCAGGTGTGAGGTCAAGCTGGGGAGTCAAGTCTAAGGATTGGGTCAGGTTTTGGATCAACAGGGTACGTGGCCAGGCACAGGTATGGTTGCAGTGCACTTCTAATGTCATTCAGGCAAGGAGCAAGCACAAAAGCCTAAGCTAAAAGCAGCTGTTAGCAGAGCTGTTCATGGGGAGCCTCCACAGAAGCTTCTCTTTCTTTCAAGGCTACCGGCTGCACTGTCTCCATGCTGGGCCTGAGCTCTGCCAGCCATCTCCTCAGTGATGCAGAAATGCTCTGAGGGCCCCAACACTAGATTTTTGTGAGAAGAGCAACAAAACATAGCCAGGTTACTATGTCCATATTCCACTTATTTTAGACCTCTCTATATCAAAAAACATAGACATCCTTCACCAAAGTAATATTGATAACTTACCAATGATATTGCATAGCTAGCCAATATTGGTGGCAAGAGGTTGCCTTAATAGCTTTAAGAGATTATTGGTATTGGTAGATTGGTATTTAAATGGCCTAGAACAAGGATGTGTGTGTGGATATGATGTGCTATTTAAACACTAGTTATGTTATCAGGAAACCATGACTTGAAGGCTAGTGAAGAAATAACAGGACATTGCAACAGGTCCCCCTACAACCTGCCACTATAATGTGCAGTTATAAACCAATGAAGGAAGAGCAAGGTACACTGCCTGTTAGTAAAGGTATAAGAATAATTACAATATGTGGGAGGAAGAAACCATTGACATCATCATACGCTTCCTGCCAAAGAACTTGAGATACTTATGACTTGCCATGCCCTCTTCTCCCAGCCATTTCAGTACCCAGGCAGCACAAGAAGGTTGAGCATTAAGACCAGAAGAAAGGGGAAGAAATACTAGAAAGTTGGTGTATATCGTTTTAGCTGTATTATTATTGGTAATTAGCTGTATTATTATTGGTAATGAGTTGTAATAATTGGATGATTTGGATTGTGAATGTTAGATTGTTAAGGTTTTAATAAGACTAACAATGAACTCTTGACTTTGTATAGAAGGTGTGTTTCTTCAGACCAAATAAATTGCATGCAGTGTTTGGTCTGGTATCCCTGTCCTTGAAGACTGTTAAACCTGAATGCGGCAGTTTTTACCACAGGGATGGCGTGGCTTGGAGCTGGAATAATTAATATATATAATGCAGATGACACATATATATTCTACTTTAATTAAGCTGAAAACAACTGTGTTCATATAGACTGTAATTTATATCTGTTATTTTTAAAGGCTTAACACTGTGAAAGCTCAGATATGCTTATAACTGTTGCCTCTGGGTTATGCTCCCTCTCTCTTCTTAGGCCTGTGTAAGGGAAGGCTAGCCTCCCATCTTTAATAGTTAAACTCAGCTGCACTTCTTGAACAAAACTTATTATAGACACTTGTTCCATCCCTGGACCTCTCTGGGCACTAGCCCTGCTTCTGAATTTAATATGGTACAAGAGAAAGTATGATGAACCCAATTTAAGGGATTATCAGTGAGCATATTTCTACACAAATTTTGGAAAGTGGGTCTTTTGAGGATGATGCAGCCTCCTACATCTCTGTTCCTGGAAAGCAGCATCCATTTCCATCAAAATATTTTTCTTTTCTGAGTTCAGAACTTTTCAAAATAAAGAGAAATTGGATAGTCCAAGTAACCAATGCTTGCTTACTTACTGAGATATATATATTTCCCTTTGTTGAAGATAAGAAGTGTATCATTTTCTCTCTTGTATGCAATCTGGCTTCTCAGTTCAAAGGTAGATCCCAGTAACACATTGCTTCATTATTATTTTCATGGCCACACACCTGAAATTTGAGAGAAAAAAACCTGTACTGAGACCCTGATCAGTAGATTACAGATCCATAAACTGATCTTTTCTCCTATGCTTTATAGTATCAATCCAGTCCAAACACATGAGGTGAGAAAGCCAGAAGGGCAAGCACCGTCTAACAATAAAGTCTGAACAGTGCAGTAAGCAACTGCCTAACAGCTGATGACATGCTGGCAAAAGAAACTTTTCAGGAGAAAGTGGAAGGAGAAAAATGAGGTGACCTTTACCATTTTTTCAAAAATTAGCATGACTAACATAATTAACATGTACATTAATCCCACTTTAAATGCACTACAATTACTACTAATACCTTTTATTATGGTAAATATATTTCAAAACTCAAATTATACACCTGTGTTTATGGGTAGAATTACCATCTATGGGCTTTAATATCATGATTATCCTTTTTAATTATTACTACCAGTGTAACACTGTTAGGCAATGAAATAATAATAGGCTTCAGGCAATGGATCTTACAGCCTTAATTAGCTGTAGTGCAGAAAAAAGAGGAGTCATAAAGTTTTGAGAGATCAAGTACTGAAATAAGTTAGTGTTAGTTAAAATAGTCCTCGTTCGTGTTTGGAATACAGGATCAAACACTTAGATGGATCCATGGAGTCTGGTATTTTATCTGTGATGCAGTCTAGCATCACACTTTAAAGAAGGCAAAAGAATCCCCTTAGTGAACAATTATGAAATAATTTGCCTTTTGGGAAGTTTTCTTCCTTCTGTCAGTGGAACTTCTCTTGTTCCATAAAATATGAAGCTTATGTCTCTTCAGAAAAAGTGTTTAATCTTACCTAATGCGACTACAGTTGTTATCATTATCTATCTAAATGTCTAATCCTTTAAAAGCCTAAGCCCTTGGCCTCAGTGTATCTAATTAAAGATATTAAAGTATACAGATGGTATGAGAAATGAAAGCCACAGGGCAGGTCAGCAAGGCCAACTGAAAGGAGTAGTTTTGTAAATGAGGAGTATATAGATGCATAATATTGCAAGTCCATAAAGATATGTGCCCTTTTTCTACTTTCCTCTTCATATAAAATTCCTCATCCTTACAGCTATAGCTTTGTCATTATCTTTTCTCTTGACTGCTTAACTTAGGAATATTCCTTTTTCCTGCCCTCCTTGTTCTCCTCGTTCTTCTTTCCATTCTACAGGTATTGCCACAAAGAAAGCCACATTCAGTCACTCAAGCCACTTCACAAGCCTACCAAACTAAGCCTCTTTCTTTTTTCCAAACACCTAAAAAGAGGGCTCATACAACAGATTTTAAAGAACTTTGCAAGGTTTCAAGACCAAAGCCAATTAAAGGCTTAAAGGAAGAAGCTAAAAGAAACAGGACAGTAAATTCAAGATCCAAGTCTTTGGCAAATGCAGGATCTGGAGAAAGAAGACAGAAGCCACAAGGCATTACTTTTTGTCTCCTGACTGAAAATGGCAATGAGCCAAAGCTTGAGCTGCTCTAAACTGGTGTGAGTTTAATAACTCTCCCATATAGCTGAAGGCCAAAGATCTGGTCCAGAGATTGTGCCTGATATCGTGTCTGCTCATTTGTGTGTTTAAAATCCCAGCACCGTGATGGAATTGAGGACAATATGTGATAGCTCAGGTAATAGTGTCCTATGCTTTTTGGAATACGGGGCATTGAATTTTTAGCCTATATGTAGGATATAACTCATTAAGGTTTGGAAAGGGGGAAAAAAATGACCCTGAAGCTGTACAAAGGGGTGGTTCTCTAAGGCTTTTATTACAACCAAGGGGATGATTTTGTAGCAACACACAGTATTGACTGCATCATACCATAATGACATCCACAGAAGTACAATGTATCTATTGAAAACCATTACCTATAGAATGACGTCATTGAGCCATTATTTCAGGAACACAGGGTATACAGCCCCTTGAGGATGCAGAGCTGTAAGCGCATAATAAGTTTTACAAATCCAGTGCTTCTCCTCTGTGGAACCTACTTATTCTTCCTTCTTTCTTTATAATCATAGAATCATAGAATCATTACAGTTGGAAAAGATCTCTAAGATCATCAAGTCCAACCGCCAACCAATACCACCATGCCTCCTAAACCAGGTCCTGAAGTGCCACGTCTACATGTTTTTTGAACACCTCCAGGGATGGTGACTCCACCACCTCTCTGGGCAGCCTCTTCCAATGCTTGACCACTCTTTCAGTAAAGAAATTTTTCCTAATATCCAATCTAAACCTCCTGTGAGGCAACTTGAAGTCATTTCCTCTTGTCCTATCGCTGGTTACTTGGGAGACCAACACCCACCTCACTACAACCTCCTTTCAGGTAGTTGCAGGGAGCAATAAGGTCTCCCCTCAGCCTCTTCTTCTCCAGACTAAACAATCCCAGTTCCCTCAGCTGCTCCTCATAAGACTTGTGCTCTAGACCCTTCACCAGCTTCGTTGCCCTTCTCTGGACATGCTCCAGCAACTCAATGTCCTTCTTGTGGTGAGGGGCCCAAAACTGAATGCAGGAGTCAAGGTGCGGCCTCACCAGTGCCGAGTACAGGGGCACGATCACTTCCCTACTCCTGCTGGTCACACTATTCCTCATGCAATCGAGGATGCAGTTGGCCTTCTTGGCCACCTGGGCACACTGCTGGCTCATGTTCAGCCGGCTGTCGACCAGCACCCCCAGGTCCTTTTCCGCCAGGCAGCTCTCCAGCCACTCTTCCCCAAGCCTGTAGTGTTGCATGGGGTTGTTGTGACCCAAGTGGAGGACCCGGCACTTGGCCTTGTTAAACCTCATACAGTTGGCCTCGGCCCATCGATCCAGCCTATCCAGATCCCTCTGCAGGGCCTTCCTTCCCTCGAGCAGATCGACACTCCCACCCAGCTTGGTATCATCTGCAAACTTGCTGAGGGTGCACTCAATCCTCTCATCCAGATCATTGATAAAGATGTTAAACAAGACTGGCCCCAAAACTGAGCCCTGGGGAACACTGCTTGTGACTGGCCACCAACTGGATTTAACTCCATTCACCACCACTCTCTGGGCTTGGCCATCCAGCCAGTTTTTTACCCAGTGATAAAAAGGTTTTATCTTTCTCACCTGGGATGAACAGGAGTTAATACTTAGAATTTAAATTTGGCCCTACAAGATAATTAGTATAATCTGTTATGTACAAAGACTGCACTGGCAAGTCTTTGATTTTACTCATGCCCCATGCTATCAAATCAACAAGTTTGTTATTATGCTTACCAAATGCACAGATGGACAAATATGGATTTCTCATTGTGGATATTATTGACTCTTTTTTTTTTTTTTTTTTTTTTTTTTTCAAGAGAGACAATCCTCTGGGTCTGTTGTACTGTCCTCTAACTGTTTTCCAAAATGTGTTAGGGACCTGTCTAGCTAGGCACAAACTTCTTTAAGCCAATGAACAAAAATTTAAAATCATATTCGGATATGAGATGCATTATAAAGGACTTTCCTACAAAGGGAAATGGCTGTGATCAAGTACTCAGTAACAGCAGGGTTCTGGTTCTGCAGCTGGGACATTTTTATGCTTCTTCATTAAGTTGAATCTGAGATGATGAACTCAGTAAAATTAAGTGTAGGCCACCCTTGCAAATGTTGGGTTTTTTTGAGAAGACTCTGAAAACTTAGAGGTTTTGACCTTGTGTTATGCCAGTACCTGGTATATATTATCTGAATGCATATATAATTCTTATTCAGTATTCATTGCTGATTGCTAGATGCATACTATTCTGATGTAGAGGTTAATTGCTTTTATATAATTTACAAAATTCATGTGACTAACAAATAGAGCTGAAGCACTGAACTGAAGACAAGTAGCAGCAGAGCAGTAACAGACAGAAGCATAGTGCAGTGCTTATACAATGCTTTATATGGCACTGAATGCCAATCCCCAATGCAAGCTTACATTTTCAAGCTGTTCTCTCTGGCTCTGTGTGGAAACTTACCCTGTGCCTCCTCTAAACTCTTTGTTTCTTAAACATACCCTCCTTCCACCAGCTTTTGTGGGAAGAGTTTAATAAAACTGTCCTTGCACTGAGGCTTGAATAATATCTCAGTGTTACTAAACAAAGAAACAGTGGTAACAGTGACTGTGTCTTGAGCCTGAATATAGAGGAGCTGGACTGGAGGCAGGAGCCTTTGTAGGCGGTCTCCTCTCAGGACTCCGAGGACTGGACTTCAGCTTTAGTCTTCAATTAAAAAAAGATTTGGGGAGGAAGTGATTTAGAATGTTGAACTCAAATTTAAACTGAAACAGTAAGGATTTTTATATTTTAGGATAGGATGGGCAAGACAGTAATTTGGTTGGTCTATAGACCCTGAGGAGATGGAAGGGATCTCAAGGAGCTTAAGCCATCTCTCTGTCAGTAACAGAGTTGCCTTTAGGGTTTGTGTTGTCAAATATGAACTTCTGCAATAAAAAAAGATGTCTCTGGCCTTAAAACATAAGCAGTCACAAATTTAATTCTAGTATTGAAAGTATAAATAAGAGGATCCTTTTTCCACAAAACACCTCTGGACAGAGTCTAAGGATTGTTACCTCTGTCATGTTTTTAAGTTTGAAGTGTATCCCAAAGAATTATACTGTTATATAGCCCCATAATTAAGTGCATCTGTTGGAAAGTGAGAAAATAGAGATTTTCTTATGCACTATTGTTGTAAGGGCAACATCCTATCTCCAACCATTGCCAGCTTTAGTTGTCTCACAAGTAGTGGAAAAGAGTATAAGTAAGGCTATATTCTTTTTTCAAACTACCTCCCTCATTTTGGTCTGGTTGTACTTTACTAAGGATTATTGTATTTTCCATAAATTTTTACTTTTTTTTTCAGATTCCTTGCTTAAAACTTTGATGGGACATTATTGATCATTGCCTCAGATAGAGAAATTGCCATAATCTAGGATGTTGGTTTTGCAATTCTTAATGCTGGATTAGGTGGCTAGACTAAATTATCTTCAAGAAGTCCTTTATTCTTTTTTTGATATTTGATGACATAGTGAGTCATTCCAAGAATGCAGATATACATGTAAGGGTGGCTATGAGGAAAATGAGGTAGTATTGGTATAAGCCCTCTTCCCATTACTATAATAGTGGCATTTTTCATTTGCTTGTAAACATTGTATTTTGCACCCTTTTTATACGTTATCTTGTGTTACTGACTGCGTAGTTAAAACTCAACATTTTTATAAAATGTATCAGAAACCTAAGTAATAAAGCTGGCATAATTGAAAGACTAACTCTTGATGATATTTCTGAGCTGTGACAGAGCTGCATCATGTAATACTACCATGTTGAAGCATCCTGGTTATACGACTTTATGACAGGTAGAGGAAGACCAAGTAGCAACACGCATTTCCTAACAAAAGGAGCATTGGGAAGGTGACAGCTGCCACCTACGAAGTGATGGAGGTATCTTAGGCGTCTTTGTCAAGCTACAGCCTAAGGCCAGTCTTGTTGGAGATACAAGGAACTGTTAAAAGTCCTGACAGGCATTTTAAGCAAGAAAGAATTGAGGAAAAAGTGAGGGGAAAAATCAATGGGGAATTGTATTTGTTATTATAATTTGTTCTTAACACAAACTAGAACAGGAAGATAAAACTTTTTTTCTTTGAGTGACAGAAATGTAAACAAGAGAATTATGATTCCTTTTGAGAAATTAAGGTTGTGCTTTGTTCATGACAAAAAATAAAACTGCATGTAGCGTGCTAGTAAAATATTTACTAGAAGGCATTCTGTTGCCTCTGACACAAAGGCGCCTTGAGGCTGAGAGACCCCTTGAAGCTATAACTTTTTAAGTAATTATATGATTATTTTCTTCTGTAGTGTGCTGAATAAGAATATATTCTTAAAACTTTGAATAAGTGTTGTGGTTTAACCCCAGCTAGCAACTGAGCACCACACAACTGCTCGCTCACTCTCCTCCGGTGGGATGGGGGAGAGAATTGGAAAAGTGAGAAAACTTGTGGGTTGAGATAAAGACAGTTTAATAGGGAAAGCAAAAGCCGTGCACACAAGCAAAGCAAAACAAAGAATTCATTCACTACTTCCCATCGGCAGGCAGGTGTTCAGCCATCTCCAGGAAAGCAGGGCTCCATCACGCATATCAGTTACTTGGGAAGACAAACACCATCACTCCGAACTTCCCCTCCTTCCTACTTCTTCCCCCAGCTTTTTATTGCTGAGCATGACATCCTATGGTATGGCATATCCCTTTGGTCAGCTGGGGACAGTCATCCCGGCTGTGTCCCCTCCCAACTTCTTGTGCACCCCCAGCCTACTCGCTGGTGGGGTGGTGTGAGAAGCACAAAAGGCCTTGACACTGTGTAAGCACTGTGCAGCAATAACAAAAACATCCCTGTACTATCTACACAGTTTCCAGCACAAATCCAAAACATAGCCCCATAGTAGCTCCTGTGAAGAAAATTAACTCTACCCCAGCCAAAGTCAGCACAATAAGTTTGAGATGCGATAAACTGGAGCTGATTAGAATTGTGCTAATTCTCGTTTCTCTAATCCACAGACCTGATGTGCCTCTCAAGAGTGACTCTTCATAAACTAGTGTAGATCTACTAGGTCACAACAGTAAGAAACTAAAATTTTCCCAGATGCTTGTAAAATACTTTAGGCAACTAACTGCATTTGAAATGAACACTAGTTAGATGCCTGTACACTAGTTGGATGCTCCTGACCTGGAGCTTCTCTTTTACAGACCTCTTCCTGTTTTAAGCCATTTAATGACACTAGAAGTCAAAACTTTTTGGGACTTTAGAAAAGTGAATCCTTTCTGCTTATTGTTATGATTGCAGCTTTAATTGCTGGAGGGGTGCATGGGTTACCAAAGAGTGGCTGCACAATATAGCTGTAACAACTGTGATGACCCACTATACAGATTTATAAAATTTCTATCAGTGCAGATTTCCCAGCCTGCAGGAAATGTGCCTGTGTATCAGCACAAAAGCAAGGCCAGAAGGAAAAGAAATGCTGACTTTTTAGTTCAGAAACATCCACCAGCTTTGAGGTCACAGAATTTTAAAACACTAGCAAGATGACTTCAGACTTGGATTCTGAAATGACCTATATTGTCTGTCACTGCTATGTCTCTAAAAATAGGTATTAGAAATTCTGAAAAAGGGTACTCGGCTGGGTCTGTGGGATGACTCGTTAGTACAGGCATTAGCGTATGTGTCAGCTGGGTGTTGGAAGACAGCTTCTGGGTAGCCGCTGGCTCATTGCAATTGTAATTTTCCTACAGTCTTAAACACTGAGGTAACTGACAGCAGCCATAGTAATGGAATAAAGGGCTATTTTTTGCATAAATGTGTTGAGATCTGATGGGGATAAAATATTTCATTTCTTGAGCAGCTGAATTATAACATTCCTTGCTCAGACTCTGTATACCTTGACATTAAGCCTGATAACAAACTGGCAATTCTGAAAATACAGTGCTTACCTATATTCTCTGTGGAGTAACAGCCAATCTGGCATCAAAAGGAAGAGGTAATAAGAAGCATAATTACCTAATACAAATAAGCTCTCTGTTATCTGGTTTCCATTTTGAAAACACCACCTTTCTATGTCTTCCCATATCTCATATTTAAATTGTGCAGTATGCCAGCCTGAGAGCACTTGCTGCAGTTTAAGTGCAAACTGAAACAGTTCTTAATTCTGAAGAAAAATAATATCAAGAAATACATGTAAACAGATTTTGAATAATATCGGGGGGGGTGCATCAGTGCAAACTGTTTAACAGTGAGTATTGGTTTAAAATGCTACTCAAAATAATTTCTACAAAAGGAAAGGAAAAAAGTAATACTGTGTGGTCGTTTGGTTAATCAGTACAATTGACAGCTTGACAAATCTCCCTTGTCAAATGAAGCTGCAACACATATTCTTCAAGCTCTTTACATTTCATGGCATTTTAATTCCCACCCCAGAATGTGTAATAACAATGTAGTTTTCCTCGTACATGGTAATTCCTAGCCAACTTCTCATGTGAACACATACACAGCTACTTTGATGCTAAAAATGGTGTTTCGCTCCAAAGAAAACAAACGGAGAATTCACTGTAGTCAGCAGTTCGCACACAACAGCAGCATGTCCTCCTGTGTAAAATATCTCTAATACTTTACTATTGTGGCAGCTGATGAAATAGTAACAGTCTGTTCTGAATTTTTCATATGATATGCACATTTGTTCTCAAACATAAAGCTTAAAAGTAGGTCCAGTCTTAGAGGCTGGCTTTCTAAACATAATCAAGATTCATACCACTCAGCATACGTATTTGAAGTGCAGGACAGTATCTCATGGCTATGCATTGATAGCCTTCTAACATTAAAATGCAACAAAGCAAATTTAGCACAACAGCAATAGTAAAAGTTTCACAGTCCAAATAGGCTTCTCTTTATCTCTTTAGTTTGTCAACCTACTGCTTCAACTGTATGTAGAAAAGACCACAAACTACAGGTTTTCATGTTAAAAGTTAATAAGAATGTAAATCTAAGAAGTAAAGGGTAACTAAAGTGGTAACTTCGGAGCTGTAAGCAAAAGAGAGTGGCATTATGGTCTGCGGAACATGAAAAAATTATGAAAATGATAGTTATTGTTTAATTCTGGCCAGCCTCCATGTTCTGCAGCTGATAGCCTTTACCTTGGCAAGCTCAGATATGTTTTTTACTAAACTAAAAGTTCATTTTGTAGTTTACTTCAAAATGAGATTTATTACGTGAAATATAGAATAGAAGGTAAAAATAAACTGATGTAAAATGCTGATAACTCCAGAAGTTCAGGTTTCAGTCTCAGCTGAAAAGCATTACTTCATTTCCAACTGACTGTAAATACTTACCTCTGGAAGGAAGAAAATATCTCTGTAAATACCTAACCTTCTGTTTTTATTGATCAGAACTGGAAGAATGATGCAAAACTGTAATTTTTGTTTACAGTTTTCCCTCTGTTCTTTCAAAAAACTTTCATTCATTCAGAATAAAGTGTGGATTAACAGTAATTATAATATAAATGCAGAGAGATTGGGGGGAGGGGAGGAGATGTTGCCATAGCACAGACTTTCAGTAAGCATTCATTTTGAAAGATCAGATTATTCTATTACAACGATCAGTAGGGACCAACAAATGATTCAAAATAGTACTAAATATCTTTAAATTACATTAACTCAGACTAATTAATTGGTTTACTTCGTAACTTCTCAAAAAAAAAAAGTTGTGTACTTAGTATAAAAGCAGTATGTTTGGAAGGATATGCTTCATTCATAACTTACTTAAGAAAGCCCTTGTATACCTTCTCGAGCATAAAACTCATCTCAACCTTAGATATAGAATTACCCATATATCATGCTTCTGTAATATTTTAATCACTGCACATTGAAATGATTTTATGCCAACCCCAAACCACTCCTACAGTATTAGGAATGGACTAAAAACTAATGAACCTCCCACCCTCTCTGTATCAAAAGGTGGACTTCTAGGAGCAGTAGTCAAGTCTGAAAGTAATTATGACAACTTCACTTGCATGAATAATGATTAACATACTCTTAGAATAGTGCTTGTGCACCTTGGCCTCACTTGCATTTCAAAACTCAATACTGGCTAAAAAAAAAAAAAAAAAGATGTTTTTGAAAAAAACCCCACTTTTTTTTTGTGGGAAGCTTCCCCTCAGACGTTTTTTTGTTTTTATTCTAACGCAAAGTGAAAGCCAAGGTCTTTCCAAAATATTTGTACCCCTTACCCCCCAAAACCATAATCTATTGGATAAGACTTCTTTTCTCAAATGTGAAAGAGTCCCCAGTTTACCGGATTTGGAACAAAGACCTAAACTTGGATTTCCTGGATTTCAGGTGCTAAAACATGATGCTGTTGCGCTATTCTTTCTTATCCAGAATTTCCACCCAGGACCTGTAAAACTTACCTAATAAACATGTACAACACACATTTAAACATTTGTGGAAAACTTAATTTCTCATAAAAAGCAAACATCAATAACCACTCTAAGTTTGAAAGTACATTTTTATGTTTACAGTTGTATGGTTATGTACACAGTTAGGTCAGGAATCTAAAATGCATTTGCTATTTATACACACTGGCTTTAGAGTAAATTCTGTGATTTCCAGATAACTTACCCTTTATTTCACTATTGGCTGACACAACTCAATCAGAGGGCCTATCTGACCAGATGCTTTGGCTGTCTTCATTTAATGGTTTCATATATTTCCATTTCTCAGAACTGTCCCCTATTGTTTTAGCTACAGTAAAGAAGTGGTACTCAGTGAAAAATTTCTGAAACAGAAAAAATGACGGAAGTAGTAATTTTCCTGTAATGACTTTTTCCATAAGACTGGCTAAATAGCTAACTTGGAATTTTTATCCAGAGAAATACTGTATTGGGTTTGCATGGCAAGGTTTTGGTAGTGGGGTGACTACAGGGGTGGTTTCTGCGAGAAGCTTCTAGAAGACTCCCCGATGTCTGATGATAGAGCCAATGCCAGCCGGCTCCAAGACAGACCCGCCACTGGCCAAGGCCGAGCCCATCAGCAACGGTGGTAGCACCTCTGGGATAACATATTTAAGAAGGGGGAACAAAAAAACCTGCCCAATTGCAGCTGGAGAGAGGAGTGAGAATGTGTGAGAGGAACAACTCTGCAGACACCAAGGTCAGTGAAGAAGGAGGGGGAGGAGGTGCTCCAGGCACCAGAGCAGAGATTCCCCTGCAGCCCGTGGTGAAGACCATGGTGAGGCAGGCTGTCCCCCTGCAGCCCATGGAGGTCCATGGTGGAGCAGATATCCACCTGCAGCCTGTGGAGGACCCCACGCTGGAGCAGGTGGATGCACCTGAAAGAGGCTGTGACCCCGTGGGAAGCCTGCACTGGAGCAGGCTCCTGGCAGGACCTTGCAGATCCATGGCAAGAGGATCCCATGCCAAAGCAGGTTTGCTGGCAGGACTTGTGACCCTGTGGGGGACCCATGCTGGAGCAGTCTGTTCCTGAAGGATTGCACCCTCTGGAAATGACCCATGCTGGAGCAGTTTGTGAAGAACTGTAGCCCATGGGAAGGACCCACATTGGAGAAGTTTGTGGAGGACTGTCTCCCATGGGAGGGACCCCTCACTGGAGCAGGGGAAGAGTGTGAGGAGTCCTCCCCCTGAGGAGGAAGAAGCGGCAGAAACAATGTGTGATGAACTGACTGCAACCCCCATTCCCCATCCCCCAGTGCCACTTGGGGGTGGAGGTAGAGAATAATCAGGAGTGAAGTTAAGCCTGGGAAGAAGGGAGGAGTGGGGGGAAGGTGTTTTAAGACTTGGTTTTATTTCTCATTACCTCACTCTGATTTGATTGTTAACAAATTAAGCTAATTTCCCCAAGTTAAGTCTGTTTTGCCTGTGACGGTAATTGGTGAGTGATCTCTCCCTGTCCCTATCTCAACCCATGAGCCTTTCATTGTATTTTCTCTCTGCTATCCAGTTGAGGAGGGGGAGTGATAGAGCAGCTTTGGTGGGCACCTGGCATCCAGACAGGGTCAACCCACCACAAATACTCTTAAATTTTGTACATCTATTTATCCTTATGCAGTGTATCATCATGCAAAGTATTGTACTGCTATTTTCATTTCCTTGTTCCTATGTTGCTATATTCCTTGGACACTCTTTTCTTTCTCTCTGTGTAGGTGTTTCTATCAGTCTCAAAACTCATAAGTGCAGGCAGAGAGTCAGTTATCCATTGCAATGGAGAATTTGTCTTAGTGGTCCTCGCCTTTGAGAAGAAATTCTGAGAACATCTTTTGGGAATGTATTTACTATGTATTTGTGAACCTGAAATATTCATTGTATCTAAAATCTGAATGAAACTTTCAGTAATTTATGTTTATTGTGCTAAACTGGATAGAGTGATACAAGACAGTCTCTCTTGCTTCAGTAGCACCGATGTAAAGCAGTGCTTGCACTTTCTTGGCAAAATAAAGCACTTTCATAGATAGTACCATTAGGTGCTTAAAAATAATGATATTATGGAGGAAAGAAGATGTGGCAAGGACTCACAGACAAATTAGTGGAAGACTGCAGTCCCTGCAGGGCTTCAACCGTGCACCTCTCTGAATCACAATACTTCCTGCATCTCTTGCTGAAGTTGGCAGTGATTTACAATACAATTGAGTCCTAACAAAGAACCAACAGACTTGCTTCCCTAAGAAAATGTGTATGTAAACAGGGCTTTTATAGGCAAGTCAAATACTGGGGTAGAGAAGGTTGGACAGGGCACATGAAATGAAGAAGCTTCTAACAGATATGATCTCCATAGAAAAAAAATGGTAGAAAAGATGCTGACTCTGGGAGAGAATTAAGTGAAAACAAAATGCTGACATTCAGTTCTTCATGGAAGACAATTCTGGTTCTCTATTTTTATTCTTAAAGTCAATCCCTTAAATGCCTTCTGTATGTAGTGAGATTTAGTATTACAAGAACTTACGGCTGGTACTGCAAAACTTTGATTCTTGAGTGCCTTTATACTAGTAATTCCACTGTTGCCAAAAGGACGACTCATGTCAGAGTCCATGAACCTATCTACATTTTGAGGAAGTATTACAGTACTTTTAACAGTTTTATGAAATATTTCTTGTTTACCACAATGGCGTATTAGAAACAATAATGTTTAAAGAAGATCTGGTTAATTTTGGAGAAATCTATGAAATTCACATACGCCATCCACTAAACTTCTGTGAACAAATTATTTTCTAACATTAAAGTTTTTGAAAATATGTTGGGGTGACTATTTTCAAGCAATCCAACAGGAACATACTGTTTTCATTTAAATACAAATTCTAAGGAAGAAATAGATATTCAGAAAATTCAAACCAGTTCAGAGAAACAGGCTGCAACTTTCTAGTTGGAAGGGAAAAAGCTGTCAGAATCCAGCCCTGTGTGTCATTCCTTTGCATGGTGTTCTTTTGGTTTGGTTTTGTGGTGTTCTGTGGGGTTTTTTTTCCATGTCAACTGACAGATGAATAAGTAGTAGGATTAAACAAAATTACCAGGTATACAGCACAAGTAATTTATAACAATCAAGGTCTCTAGGTACACAGAAAATGAAGAATTCTTCTAGGAAAGAATTTACAGTGTAAAAAGGTAGCATGTGTCACAGAAAGATTAGATAGTTAACAGTTTTTAGCAGCAAAATGCTACCTTTATAAAGTTCTTCTCAGTTTCATTAATCTAGTCCATGACAGAGAGGATTTTGAGCAGCAAGGGAGCTGTATGAAGAATATGTAGACTATTACTGTTCTGCCATTACTGCTGATGCACTGTTGGGTTATCACGCCATGTCTCTTTCATCTTTTTATGATCTTTGCATGCCCTATAGCTACTGCTACATTACATTTAATCATCTTTAACAGCTTGAATGTCAAAAAGTTAAATAGTTTTAACTATCCTTTTTTTACTTTAACAATATGCAACTTAACAGCACCTGTGCTGAGCTCATTAGAGCTATTGACAGATTTTGTGCCATCCTGTGCTGATGCCCTCACCATTCTTATGATCATGTGATACATTTATGCACTATTAAACCTATGGAAGGTGATTTTATTACAGCCATGATCTTCCTTTGATATGATTCTGCCATCCAACTTGTCTCTCACTTATTACTCAGGTCTCAGTCACAGTTTTTCCATACACTGTCTATAGCTGAAGAGAGAACAACTGATAACGTAATCCAACGTTTGTAAAGCTGGTGCCTCAGATTTTTTCAAGATAATTCATCTATTCTTATATCTGTATCAAAAGCTCAATTCAGAATTTCTTAACCAAACATTCCCATTTCAGGCCTGTCTATTTTTGATAATTACAATATCAAGGACAAATTGTGATCACTGGTGTTCAAGAAAGATGAATTCAAATTGCAATAGGTGCTGCTAGGATCTTAAGAGGAATAGAAAATGTATCTTATATGAAGGGTCAAACAGAATGCAACTAGATCCACAAAGTAAAGGGCAGGAGCGAACAAGAGTGTCTTTTATAAGCCATTGGGGATGAGACAACACTTTAAGTTAAGAAACTCTGAGAAAATCTATAAGGAGTTTCTTTCTATGAAGCAATAGTTAAAACTAACAATAAATAAGTTGAAAATCATTCTATAATCGTATTCCCGGGGGAAGAAACTTATGAGGTTTAAGCTTAGAAAGAGGTAAGTTTCTGAAATAATTGTTTTGCAATTGTTTCAAGCATAAAGAGGAGCTGGATTTGATGATCCCAAGTCCTGTCGTACTTCCATTGCTTCTAAATATTTTTTCCTTCTTTTCCAAATAATATGGAAGAAAACCTTCTTGCTTCCTTGCCATAGTAAACCAAAAATATTTAAACTTTTCCAATTTATAAGAGTAGTCTCCTTGACTGCTTCCATCAATATACTTCCAAATTTTTCAGATTGATGTAATAGACTCTGAAAGTGTCTTTGTGACCTTTCTGACATTAAAGTGTTTTCAGATCCAGTTGTGCAGTCAGCTTGCCTCAGCAGCACAGGGCAACGTAAGATTTGCTGTGCTGGTCAGGCAGGTGATGAGACCAATGGTGTACAAACTCTGTATTGCACCTCCAGCATTCATGCCCAACACTGGATGCTTCAGTTCTACTGCTCCACTGCTTCATTTCCATTTTATTTCTGAGCAGAAAAAGGTGGAATGGTACAAATCTGCAGCTGTTGGATGAGCTACTGATGGTAGAAAGCCTGAATCTTCTCAATGATCAGATGATCTCCTGGAGCATTTATACCTGCAGAAGTGGTCAAATCTCATGGAACTGCTATTAATAACTCCACACCTGGACTACTGTGTCCAGTTCAGGGCTTTTTGGTAAGAGAGACATACTGGAGAGAATCCAGTGAAGGGCCACTAAGATAATTAAGAGAACAGAGCATCACTTCTATGAGGAAAGGCTGAGAGAGCTGGGACTGTTCATCCTGGAGAAGAGAAGGCGCAGGGGGATCTCATCAATGAGGTTCTTTTCAGTGGGGCCCAGTGACAGGGCCAGAAGCAATGGGCACAAACTGAAACACAGGAGGGTCCACCTGAACATCAAGAAACACTTTTTATTTTGAGGGTGACCAAGCACTGGCACCAGGTTGCCCAGAGATGTTGCAGAGTCTCTGTTCTTGGAGATATTAAAAAACCATCTGGACATGGTCCTGGGCAACTGGTTCTAGGTGGCCCTCCTTGAGCAACAGGGTTGGACAAGATGACCTCCAGAGGTCCCTTCTGTGAACAAAAGGTCTCATTTAGGCAACAGTGTTTTCAGAAAATGAGAGATTATTACCAATCTGGAAAAGAGAACTGATAAATCACTGACTGCACTACTATTTGACTGGAACTTTTCAATCTTCAGTCCATTCTCATTTCCCAGTTACCATTACTTTTTACTTCTATTATTAGTAACTTAAGTGTAAGTTCAAAGTAAATCCAATATGTTTTCTACACAAAGAACCTAGAAACAGGTTAATGTTTTAAGTTTTACAGTTTATTGTCTATTTTGTGGTAACTGTCCAGAATTTTTACATCGAGATTCAAATTAATTAAAACAGTGTTTTATGGGACAGGGTCAGTTTTGATCCCTTTTCGAAACTGTCTTTTAATTTTACTATTCTTAATGTGGCATTATTTGTCTTTTCAGCCTGACTTTTAGAAGATTTTTTTTACCTCCAGAACTTCTCTGGAACAAGAAAAGGCATTTCCCTCCCCAAAATCTAGTGCCTTTGAAGGCTTCTGCCTAAGCTTAAACTTTTCCATGTGTGCATTTATATAAGACATTATAATTTCCTAAACTTCACCTACACATCACAATCAGATGCAACCAGGTTTATAATCTCATGCTTAGACTGAGTTTCACGATAAGATTAGAAGAAATACTATTCTCAATAGAAGCAGATAATTATATTGCCATTGAAAGAATGGTGGTTACTAGACATCATTTGAATACATCAATACAGAATGGATTCTTGTATTTTTGGTCTGCCTCCAGAGCAAATAGTAATAATATTCTCCATAAATACTTACAGATAGCTACTTCTACTTGCTTGAATTAAACCAAAAGAATGCAACACTCTATCACTCATTAGAGAGCTTCTAGAATTTTTTCAGGCAATTTAATTTCTGAACAGACATAATCTATACATTTGCCTATCTAGTTCCAGAAATTATTTAATATGTTCAGTGTGTCAGAGTTACACTTCAACTTGTTTAGATATTTTGATTGCTAAATTGTTTGTTTGGCTAGTAGCTCTCTTTGCAACAAGTTTTTCACTGCTACAGCTCTTTACGTGAGCAGACACCTCCGTCAAGGAATATACCTACGCCAGAAAAAAACAGATGTGTCTGTTGATGGTTTCTTTAGTTTAAAAAAATAAATGCTACTCTAAGGGGCATGGTAAGAATGTAACATAATATAATGTAACATAATGTAATGTAATATCAAAAATGATTTTAATTATGTGCGTTTAGTGATTGTCCTTAGGTTAGGGATACTGTTTAAACATAGAGTGTGACCAAAGAGAATCTAGAATTTTTCTGTTTTCCATTCTCCTGTCTCAAATACATATTTTTTCTGGCAGTGTTTTTTCTGTAAATATCTACCTGAGGTTCTAAGTATCTACCACTTTCACTGACAACTTCTTGTTGAATAAAAACATGTTCATTACAAGAAAAGCAGTAATTTCTGAAATAAACTGTTGGCAAAAGGGACAATCATGCTCAAAATAAAAGGATTTGTTTTCATTATTAAGCAAAAGTACTTTACACAAAGTGCCCATCTATGTCAGCTTAATGAATTTTGAATTAAAATGAAACTTCTTTAGAAGTAATTATGAGTAGTCTGTGATTATCAATTGATTTTATTATGACTAGTGCAATTAAGGTACGTTCCTAATTAATTTGTCTGGAGATACGCAATGAATTGTTGCTAGTAGCATTAGAGATGATAGGTGAAAAAAACCCCTTTCTGGAACAGGTATTGCAAGACCCCACAGCTAGTGCAGATTAATGACTCTCCTGCACCTTTCCCCTTTTAACAATGTAAATGGGATGAATGATCCCAAGATATCTAGTTACTATTATCCACCTACAATTTCATTGTTACTCAGCAGACCTTGTGCCACCTGAAGCATGTTCCATCCTCTGGAGCATATGATCTAGTGCTGATTAATGGTGATATATTGATCTTGGAGAGCTGGATTTAGCAGCATTGCACTGTACTTTCAATTGATTTTAAACGAATGATATCCAAAGTAATTCAAAGGTAGTTTATTCATGAATCCACATGAACCATAGATTTTTTATTTTTTCTTTTTGGCTCTGAAGGTGGGATCTGAAGCAGTGTAGAACTGGTCTTGACTTGATACAAGTATTCACCCAACAGTGCTTCTTTAAGCCATATTTCTGGGAATTGAGATTATCAGCCAACAGATGCATTTTAAACTAAACTAAAATACCTTTCTTGTGCCGCAGGCGGAGGACATGGAGATATCTAAGAGGAAGCAGGGAGTGAATAACACTAAAGACATTACACGGAATAGATTTCCAATAGGAAAAGAACACAATTCTCCATGAAGTGTTTAGAAGCATATATTTTTTTAAATTGTTCTGCTGCCTTGTGCTCAAAACAGAAATACAGTTGTAGATAGTCATGTACAATTATATATACAAATACTCCTCATGCAGTTACCAGTTGGGTAATTGCTTGATAAAGGTTGGGTTTATAAAGTGCTAAAAATAGTTCTGTTATAGCAGGTCAAAATTCAGAAGAAGGAGACTGAGTTCACTTAAATGTACCCCAAACCCAGTCTGCCCATAAAACTTTCAAATTAGGATACTTCCAAAATAATTTCTAAAATACAAAGAATTTCAAGTATGAAGTTACTGAAATATGTAGCTAAAGAAGAATTTGCCTTCTTAAGTCTTACAGTTGCATCATGCCAGTAACATTAAAAGACAAATATTACATAATTTATCATTATTATTTCTTTGATATCTAAGTATCTTGTGATACTATTAAATCTATATAAGTACAGAAATAGATCTGCATAAAATGCATACTGTGATTTCTTATGTAGCAGCCCCCAGTGATGAGTCTGGGAAGAGCAAGGGCCATGATTCATCCACAGATGCAGGAAGTAATAATGAGAACATTTGTTTGAAGATTGAACTGAGTCATATGCTTATCCATATTTGTGGTTACAGAAAATAAGGCCTTTATATGTATAAGCAAGGTCAGACATGCATGTTTGGAAGAGCACACGCA
>WAAD01007157.1:1743-34876 GCA_013389945.1 Fregata magnificens
TTCAGAAGTCATGGCTGTGTTGTAAGGCTCCCCAGTGACACTGGACCACATTGCTCTCCTTGCACACAGTCGGCTGATGTTACTGAATCTGAGAAACTGCCAAATCCATTGCAGTTATGGTGACCATTATGTTTCTCCTGAGGGATTTCACTCTTCCTTGAGAACCTCCAGCGTGATAGCATACCAGCGCTGCAGTACACTGAGATAATGATCTCGGCCACAGAGGTAGGCAGGTAGGATAGGGGTGGATAAAAATAATGCTCAATTGCTTTTTTGTGGCATGGCATTTTATTTGAGTTGATAGCAACACAGTTCTCTGTGCTCAGCTGATTAGTGTGAACTGAACAGTCTTGTCTTTTGATATGAAGAATGTCATTATTATATAAGCCCACATGAAAAAAAGTCCACTGGTAAGTGGAACACTGCTGTGTCTCAGGACAAACCGCAACATCTCAAGACTCAACATCTTATATAAAAAATTGATCACTGTATTGTCTTCATCACTCTTATGGTGTTGGCTGTTTTTAAACAATAATATAAAAATCATTGTCTTGGCTCCAAAACTGGTTAAACTATTGAGCACTAGAAGCTGGAGGAAGTGTCATTGCACCTGCCCTTTTCATATAAACTTTCCTTTCACGTCCTGTGCAGGATGGTTTCACACAGGAGACTGGATTCGATCTGACCTGGTGTGGAAGATCATACATTTTTATGTTGCTGAGAAGTTATTGACCAAAATATTGAATTTTGTACTGCATGACATGTGCTATGAGGCAGACTTCTTAGTGTGATTTTTTTAAAGATAAATCCATCAGGGAAATTTTTTTGCTGAAAACCTCAAGCAGTTTGCTGAAAATATTGTAGATTAAAGTATTATCAGGATTTTCTCAGACTACTGCAGTGAATTGTCATTTCATTTTTCAGGGCTGACGCATTAATGAATTAATCAGAAAATGTGTTGAAGTAACAGCCATAGCAAACCCAACACTTTCACACTTTAGTACATACTGCTCTTTCTAAATGCTGAAGTAACTTCTGCTTACATCTACAGAAGAAATCTCTAAGACCACTCAGTAAAACGTTAGTTTTGCGTTAATGCCTTAGCATTAAGACTCAAACTGTGGAATTTTATTTTAGAATCTATGTTGTAGATGGAAACAAAAATATTTGTTTTGTCATTACAATACACAAAAACCTCTTGAGCATGCAAAACTGTACAGCTGTTCCTACTGCCTGAATTAGAAAAAAATTGCACGTATTTGTTTATTTGAACATGGTGACCATAGCGATGGAATAAGTACTATTTATGAGCAAAAGGGTTTGCATGACAGTTTTGTTATGGTCAAACAGTGCTCATGGCAATAAAATACAAGTTTCATAAAAGGCCACTTATGCTCGGCCCTTTATTTTAGTAATAATAAAGCACTTTCCTTTTCTGTGCTGAACACTGGATTTAAAAAAATAAAGTATTTAAGGGAAACTAAGCATGATTGACTTCATGACATAGACAGATACGGTGGTATGAAGGCTCCAGTACAAGTAACAGCCCACAAAAGTCTCATAAAGGTTTGACGTGAGGTGTTTCTTTGGAGGCTTTTCACTATTTAACTGAAAGCAAATACTAAACCATCTTCAGGAGGGAAGGTAAGCACTAGCATACAATACCTGACGAAGTGCAGGTTAAAAATAAATCAATCTGCTCCCTTAGTTCCAGGCATTCTCTCAAAAAATAAGGAGGTTATATTGCTTAAAGGAGCATTACATTATTAATTCAGTTCCACAGTGTGTTGAGAATTGTGTAGTGCAGCTCTAGCATAGTATCCCCTCAAAGCTTCCTCTAAACAGGGTTTTGTTTAGCTTTGTATTTGTATTTTGCTAAGGAAGAGCTAGATGGTGATTCCTGGAAAGATATTCCTCATTTTAACCCTGGGCCACAGAAGATTCTGCTGCTGCAGACTCCTGTGTGATGAAGGTCCAAGGGGAGCTTTGAGAAACCAGTGGGTAAGCGATGGTTCAGATATCTAGCAGCTCGTGACCCACAGAGCATTTGAGCTCCACAGAGCTGGAGCTAAGCTGCTACAGTGCTCAAGATCCCCATAGGAATAGAGTTAAACAGCAGATTAGCTTCAGCCTTGCACAGTTACAGAGCACCACAGGACTGGTGCCTGAAGATAAGCTTGGCAGTGGTGAAGCTTCCCTCACAGCAAATCCAGGAGACGTAACCAATGGGATGATGATAAAGGTGTATTATTCATTAATATCAACAAAAGCCCAATCTTTGTTTTCTTGCCAATTGTCTGACACAGGACAGAGTCGTGAAAAGCTAATCAGAGAACTAGTCAGGAAATTGGAATTTTACTCATGGACGCTTTTGTGAGGAAACAGAAAAATCTTTTAAGATTTCCCTGGTGGATACTTTACAGCATTAAATGTACAACAAACGACTTCTTCACATCCCTTGACTGCCTTTCAGCTTAACTGTGTTAAAACAGTAGAGTGTTAAAATCACTCTTTGGAGATGAAGTAGCATGGTCATGCTTTGAAGTGAAATAAACATGTAAAAGAGAAAGTGCTGCTTACCAACGTGAAACAAATTATTTTTAAATGGTAAGATGTTATTTCCTCCTTCCTTTTTTTCAGGTCTCCATTTCCCAAGGGCTAAAAAAAAGGAAGTAGAGAAGTTGGTTATGTTTCTATAATGTCCACTTCAAACAACCCCAAATCCTTGAAAGGACATTCTAGTGAAATCTTCCTTTTCAGCAACAAAAAATTAAAGTAATATTAGTTAGAAATGCGATTCTTTTCTACTTAAATATAATTTTGAAAGAAAAACAAATTGTTAATTCTTGTGTTTTGATAGGATGGCCACTATCTGTAGTGATGAGCAATAGTACTATTGACTGACAAAAAAACCCACCAAAACAGAGACAACACAGCGGAGAAATCTTCTGAAGCTTTACTCCAGGAGGGTATTTTACTTTTAAATTACAATGAGATGAACAGAAAGGCGATTCTCAGATAGGACTATGTGGAAAATCTAGCTTCAATTTGCAAGCCATAGACTTACTTTCTTCTACAGCCTTGTCTTGATTTGCAGAGGGACCAGAGTATACTGGCTTTACTAGAGTAGTTCATTAGCACTCTTCCAGCCCTCTAAAGATTAAGGAGAAACCACCAGTGTGTGTGAAGGATACAATTTCATAGTCAGTCACATCTCTGGAATCACACATCAGTGACAAATCTTGGCAGAAATGCAGCATTGCAAGTTCCTGTTCAGATAAATTAGAAAATTAATTTAAAAAAAAAAAAAAAGAATAGAAGACTCTTGTGTGTGGTTACTGAAAACTTGTCATTGTAATTGGTAAATTAAAAATCTGCTAAAAATGTGACAGAATTTAAAATAAAACACAATACTACAAACCTAAAGGTATTTGGAAATGTTAATGAGATATATGTCTAAATCTTGATACTTTTCCTCATTTCATAGCTTGTATTCTGAAGAATATTTTCCTGGTCTGTTTTCAGACCAATACATCCAAAGCCTCAGCTGAATGACAAATTTTAATTTCCATCTGATGACTGGTGTTTCACGAGAAATAAATCTATGCTGCTGGCATATTTCAGAACAATGTCTGCAAAATCCAGGGATCAAATCGGGTGGACAGACAGTTCCCTGCGTCTACCTGCAAGATAGAGGTTGCAATGGAAGCAGCTTGATAAGATGTGTGTAGGAGAACACAGTGCTGCTGCATACGCTCAGTCTCCCTGCCTCACAAATGTGCAGATCATTTCTAGACATAGAAACAGTTACTTTCAGAAGCTCTGCAGGCAACATTTAGAAAAACAGGGGAATTTGTCAGTTGTATAGCCAGCTGACTCCCCAAAACAGGCTCCAGACAATCAAGTGGTGTTCTTTTCTTCTGAACATGGGAAATTTTTTTAGCAGATAATGACAGAAGAGCACCTGAAAGGACTTGAGTCTGAGATCCGATACAGTGCTCTGTCTGACAGTGGACGGTAGTGGATAGTGGGTGCCTAAGAAAATAATATAAGAACAAGACAAGTTTATATGCTATCAATATCTGATAATTAGTGTTTTAAGGATTTCTTAAACCAGGCATGACTTCAGATCTTTATGTTTAACAGCCCCTGAAGGATTTTTTGTTCTTTCTATAAATTTGTCTGAATCTATTTCTACATTTGTTCTTCATAATATCCTGTGGCAATTAATTCCACATTTTAATTATGAGCATGTTAAAAAAGTACTTCACTTGCTTTAAACCTGCTGCTTGAAAAATAGCATTTGACAACTAACTTCTTGCTCTTTTATTTTGAAACCTAATGAATGATCATCACTCCTGATTTTATATACTTGTATCATATCACAGCTTTTCCAAATTGGAAGTCTTGTCCTGTTTAATCTCCCTTAAAACCAAATCTGTTCCGTACTGTTGCTCATCCTTGTCACATTCCTTCCTGTTTTTCTATTTCTGCCTAACACCTTTCAGATGAGAATATTAGAATGCACTGTATTACTAAAAACTGTAAGTGTCCTAGTGATTTATATGCTGCCTTAATGATGTTTTCTGTTTCATTCTACCTTCCTTCCCTAACAACTTCTAATATCACGTTTTGTGTTTCTGAGCTTACCAGGCATTAAGCTCTCTTCATAGAACTACCACAGCTCTTTTTTGATCCCTTTGCTAAATAGTCTTAACTAATTTAGCAATCATCTTTGTATATGCATAGATATTGTTGTTTTTCCCATCAAGAAGTATTTTGTATTTTGTTGACCGTTTTATTATCAGTCAACAATTGAGTGACTATCAATCTTGAGATTCCTCTGCACCTCTTCACAAGCAGCCTCTGCATGCTTTTTTCAGGGCAGGGATGGTTATTGTTTAATTGCTCATATCCTGTAGATGCACTGCCAATTGTGTGTAGGGGCCAAACAGATTAAAACACATCCTAAGATTTCCTAGAAAACAGTGGCAGGTCTAAGCATGGGTAAAGGGGCAGCTAGCAACGGTAGTAGACTGCTCAAATGTTTTCACCATTTCTTCCCACTTCGGTTTCTTGACCTCCCCAGCAAATTCTGATGGGAAGAGAAGCACAGTTCCATTTTGTTCCTTCAGCCTTAGAACAGAAAACCTCTGTTTTGTCTGCAGTGACAAGGAACTGGAACCACTGGTGCAAAACAGGTACCTGTAGCTACTGCTTCATCGTCAGTGGCTGCAGCAGCCTCTATTTTTCTGAAGTCATTCACAATAAATCTTCTGACATAGCTTGGGGGCGAATCCCAGAAAGATTCTAGAACAACAATGCAGCCCTGAGCTTTTAAGAAAAAGAGAGAGAAGGCAAGTCAGTATTAGCCTGGTAGTTTACCATACCTCATAAATTGATATTTTCTACTCCCTTCCCTCCATTCCTTGCAAAACAGGGGACCAAAATTTAAGAGGTGTACAAGGTCAGAAATATAGTCCTAACAGTAAACTACAGTGAGAGTGCAGTATGACTCCTTATAGTTGGTGAAAGGAATTTGATCCTGAGAAGTAGTTAGGGAAGTACCCTGCGCAACAGGCAAGAGTGCCCTAAGGCGTAACAATCCTGCATTGACAAACACGAGACAACCTCATTCCTTGGGTGTTTTCTATGCCAAATTCCTGTTCCCACGTAACTGATAATTGGTTGTCAGTCTATCTCAGTGGCCTGTATCATGTCTGAAACTCTAATCTATTTGAACAAGGATCATATGCTGATTAGTGCAGAGGGAAATTTCAAAATGTCTTTCTCCATACCTTTCTGTGGTAAAACACAATGCTAATACACACAACATCTCATGAAAGCTTTGATTTTTCTCCCTGTATATATTTTTACAACAAAAAAGAATCCCCTTTATCCCTATTTTGTGATCGTAATTATTTGAACAAATACTATCATCTGTGACTCCCATGCTATTATGTGACTCCCTTGGTATTGAATGCAAAGTCATTTTGACATATGGCTTACAGCTCAGATGGCATTTGGTTTACTCTTCCCTGTGGAATTTGAAGTCATAGAAGTCGTACTAAACAGTTCTGAAGGAAATCAAGCAGAAAACACTCATTTAAAATGAAAAGGTCGAAGAAAAAGTGTATAAATTGGAAAACAATGGAGGGGAAAAAAAAGAATATGTAAAATAATTTACAAAATAGCAAAGTGGTCAATAGATTTTCTTTATGATTATCAATTACAAATTTGCCTGGCTTCTGAACTTTTTAAAGTAAATAATTTTTACAGTCTGAACAAAATGTTCCCTGGGGAAGATGCTATCTTGGTTTGAAACCAAGTTCCATCTCAGCCACAATATATTTGCAATAAAGCAAATTTCTCTAAAGTATGGCCACTTGTATTACACATTAGTGACACAAAAAAAAAAAAAAAAAAAAAAAAAGAGGAGTATCAATTCAATACTATGGAAAGGTTAACAACAATCCAGAAGTCTTTCTCCTCCACCTCTCCCCGCAAATAGTGTCAATTCAGGACAGAATTGACTATAGTGACACAGTGAAATAGTGTTCTTCAGTAATGGGGGGGATGTAAGGGTGTGTGTGTATTTCTAATATGTTACAGATTAATCCTGTGAAATTTAATTCTTACAGCACTTTTTCTTTTAGAGTATTTCTAATGGAAGATCAAAATTTTGCATCTAGCAGTGATAGCCTATTATTTTGTAAGTTATTTATCTATTTAATTTTTATTTATTTTCAATGCTAATTTGTTTTGCTAAATGCTGTATTAATCCTCTAAAAAAGCCTATTCATTTCCATTGACAATATAGGAGGCCTAGAGTCATTAGGAGCCTAATTAGAGCTATTACTTTTGCCCTTTAGCCATAGCTAGTTTGAAAAAAAAATAGTTTTAAAAAATAAGCTTATTTTTACCTATTATGAGTTTGCATGAACTTTGTTGGATTATAATGACAAAAAAAAGCTGATTTGGGATTAAACATGCTGGGGGACAGACTGCTTGATGGGGCCAGTAGGGTGGCAAAGATGGTGGAAGACTCCAAAGGTAGATCAGCTACTGCAAGGAGGATTATAAGCTTTCTTTCCACATAGTAGATATGCTTTGGGAGGGTGTCAGCCATTGCTGCTCATTACCATCTGGGCTAGAGCAATCCTTCCCACAACTGCTCTAAACCTGCATCAACTCTGCGTGGCCATGGTCTGCAAGCAGAAGCCTCCCAACCCAGAGGGCTGGGACACAGGGCTGTGCTGAGGATGGGATGGAGGTGTATCAGGGAGGCTGAAGGAGCTCCTCAAAACAATAATAAAAATATGAAAATGCAGAGTATTTTGAGGTTTTCAGGAAGCAAACTGGAAATTCATAATTCAAAAACATAGCTAAGTGATGGAAATTAATTCAAAGAGGCTTTACTATGCAAAAAAAAGCTCTGCGTGGATTCAGGCTCACCATTTCACAAAATATATACAGTTTTGATATCTTTGCACTAGAAATGTTGCTCTTTAGCTAGCATGAATCCACACAGTCTTCAGCAGAGCTACACTGATTTACATGAGCTGCAGACATAACCCATTGTATTTAATTTTAGGCATCTTATTATAAGAAAGATATTCACATATTGGAGGAAGATCAGAAGAAAGCTGCAAAAATGATTAGACTTCTGGAGTGATTGACGTATAAGGATTGATTGCAAGAGCTAAATATGCATAGTTTGTCTAAGAAATGACTAAGGGGGGACATGGTAACAATCTATAAATATTTGAAGAGTCTAAATGCCAAGGAGGGAAACACATTTTCAGGATACAGAAGAGAAGTGGCAGGATGAAATTAGTAAAAGAAAAAAGAAAGTGAATTTAAAAAGACCTTAGAGAGTGGAAAGGTGTTGTCTTTCCAGAAGAAAAAATGTATATACAGATATATTTACAAATACATCTGGGATCCAAGATTCTTCTAAATGACCTTTGAAAGGAAATTTTAAGGCCAGTTTTATGCAAGTGATCAGACCACATATACTGGTAATCTCTATTCACATGGGACCCTGGGCTTTTTTTTTTTTTTATGGTTTAGATTACTGTCATTTCATGAGGAACCACAAAATAGGTAAAAATGTGTCTAAGCCGATTGCAGTTGCAACAGATTTAAATTTAGAACACCCCTTTTAGCAAAGAAGTACCACTTTCACTTTAATCAAAATAACGATCCTGAGACAAAAGATCTGTATTTTCCCTGTTTTTATTGTCTCTGGAGCCAACGGTCTGATTTAGGAAACAACAAAGGAAAAGGTTGCCTCTGGAGATGGCTTCCACATTTTTATGTTCGACCCAGAATATTTTCAGAAGTGAGTAGTGAGTTTACAAAATGTCTATGTATACAGCACTGACATGATTACTACAACTATAGCTTTATGCCGTACTATGAATTTCATTAAGACTTGATTTCAGGATTCCAAGTAGTAAGAAGTATAGAAAAGATCAAATATCTTTAAGATGCTGACAAGAAGAAAGGAGATTCAGAGAAGGGGGCCTAAAACTAGTAGAATAAATTGATGTTCATGGTGAAAGAGTGGTATGTTCCCAATTCCAAATGTGAATGAGAAAATGCAAAAACAGGTTTTGGGATATATAGAGCGATGACAAGACAACTGGACATAAGGAATCACAGCTCCAAATTCAAAACAGGAATCCCTGAGACAATGTTTTCCTAAACTTACAAATGATCTCCAAAAGTGAAAATAAGTATGGAACTGAAAAGTAAAATAAATGCAGTTATCTGATTGTATTTCATGATATCATAGATTTTACAGGTGTTGAAGCCAAAAGAAATCATAACATCCCTCTTCTTTACCTCCAGCATAACACAGGTTAGAAAATATCATTCATCAATTTATCTGGCAAGTTGAAATAAAGGGTATCTTTTAGAAAGATTTTCAGCCTAGAATTAAAGACTGTAAATGATGGAAAATTTATTTCATCCTTTTGTAATCTATTGTAGTGCTTGGCAGTCCTCTGTGTTAAAATAAATGTGTCTTATTTCAACTTTACCCATTACTGATTTCAGTTTCTAGCCACTGGTGCTTTCTCTGAAAAACTCCTACCATGTTTATTTCTCAGAAATCCATTTATGACCTTGTGTCGCGGAGGTGCACAAAGTTGAATTAGGCAGATGATAAAACCCAAACAAAAAATTTATCCCAACCAAAAGTGCTTTGATCCAGCGAACATGAATTAATCACAGGTTTCAGATGTCAGGCGGGAACTATTACTACCCGACTGACCTTAAGAATTCTTTAGGGCTTTATCCAAAATGCACAATCACTCACCTAAGAAGATGAGGGCTCTCAACCTTGAGGAGTTACCTTAGGTGGTGTCTCGACCCAAGGGGAGAGTCCCCAGCTGCAGACCTGCTGCTCCAAGGAGGATCGGCTCAATAGGCCCTCCGGCAGGGCTCCATTTATACCCTAGTCGGATCTGATCTGTGGTCATATATGGTCATGTCCGTTGCCTATCGGCCGAGGGTTCCATCTGTGGGCAACAAGGCAGCGAGGGCCCAAAAGCAAGGGCATGAAAAGCAGCAGCAGCTGCTCTGCCTCAACAGTTGGAAAGCCCTGGTCTCTGTAAGGGTGGGTGCACCTGCCACACCTTGACACATGCTTTTTTCTTCCTTGGTTGAAGCCTACCCACAATTTTGCCAGGACATCACATTTCAGAGATTTGATACATTTATCTTTAAACAAATAGTTTCCTTAAATGCATAATTTATTTTCCTAATATAGATTAGCAATTATTCACTGAAGGTAATGTGTATATCTATATTGACCTGAGAGACCACAATGGCATGCAAAGTATTTTGCAGAAGCTTAACATAGACTGAATTGTGCTGGCAGGAAAAAACCCTACTCACCACCACTCATCATTGTAAATTACATCTAGGTAAACACCAACATCTGCTACCCGTGCAAACAGAGTCTGTCATCACAGGACCCATTATATTATTATGAGTAGATGAGATGGTTTAATATTCATTACAGATATACAAACAGCAAGAAACTGCTTCATGCACATGCTAATGGGCAGTAAATATATGAAATGAATTGTACCAGCCTCCACAGGTAACTACAGTTTTGAAACACTAATTGATCTAATATGAAGAACTCCAATACCACCAAAGAGAGATTCAGAGGTAATATGTGTGCTTAGTGAATATATGCTGTAAAAACTCAAAAGAACTAGCCCATAAGGAAAAACTAGCAAGTGTGCTTTAGGATACCAACAATACTCAGTTTACTACTTCTTTGCCCTGTTTGGTAATAATTTGTATTACATTTTTTGGAAAAAATTACAATCCAGCTATAAATACTAATACAGTGAGATGGATGAAAAACAAACATCCTATCTTGTGCCATTTCTGTGCACTTTTGTTGGTTTTTAGACTTGGGATGTGGGAAAGAAAAGAGGCATTACTGTATCTGCCAGCTCTATACTTTCCCTGCATGCGTCCATCCAGGAAGAGGCAGAACAGAGAATAGGTAGGGCCTTTATCACTTCTCACCCACAGTTCTCTACCTCACAGAGCTAAGCTACCATGCAAAGTAACAAACAAAATCATGAAAATATAATAAGGTGATTCTGTGGAACATTTCTTGTAAGTCCACTTAGTGAGACACAGATTGAAATAGCACAGTCGCGGACAAGAATTCATATTTTTGACAAATACTTTATTAAGTAGTTTCTGTGACTCCTTAGGAGCTCAAAAAAAAAAAAAAAAAAGAAACGAAACCAGGGTAGAAATAATTCTGCTTGAAAAAGACACTGAAAAGAGTAGAAATATTTATCTTAAAGAGGTGCTAAGCAAAGTAGTTATAAAAGCATGCCCCCCCAAAAAAAAAAAATTGCAAATGTGTCAGTGAGGCTGTTCTTCCCTGCTGTAACTACAAGACATAAGGGGCAGTTACCTAATCCAAAACCAGCAAGCCAGCAAGTTTGAAACATGCGATATGGAAGTTTGGAGGGCTATTTTTCTTTCTTCTTTTTTTACGTGAAATTGCCATGATCAAACAAGATCTTTGAATTCGGCAGCATTTACTAAAAGATTCAATACTATGTAGCCAAATATTAAAGTCTCATTTTTTCTAGATTTTGGGACATTGGAGACTGGGAGAAAACTTTTACCAATGATCCCACAGATGATCCCACATCAGCCAGTTACATGGGACTGCAACCTCTGAGGGGCAACTCAGGCCAGTTATGGGCTAATGAAATAGAACTTACACCGTACAGTAATTCTTGTAATTCTTGCTTTGTGGTAGGGTGGACTAGCATTCGCTGAATTTTGCTGCTTGCCTTTACATTTGGATTAAGTTCTTCTTATCTAGAGGGATCTGATTCTGAACCGGAGCCTTAGCTTGCATCAAGTGCTACCTTTCCAATGGAAGTAGTCTGTGACTGTCAAGAAGTTATCTGTTATCTATTCAGGTAAGTTTCTTAAATTCAGGGAGTTTCTTAAATCAAAGTGTGCAGGATTAACAGTGAGGTCTGTAAAAAACATACTGCTGTAATGCAGCAATGTCTAGTCAAGAACAAACCTAAACTGAAATCTTGTCCCATCACGTGATAGGTTAACATAATGACTCTTATAATACATAAGAACATATGAATGGCCATGCTGGGTCAAATCAGAGCTTCACCTAGCCCAGGAACCTGAGTGATATTGGCTAATAATGAAAGCCTAGAGAAAGTGGATAAGCATGGGCCAACCATAAGGGATACTTTCCCAAATAACCTCCCAGTCTGTGATTTAGGGACTTCCAGACTCAGAGGTTCTGTTTTAATAGGTCGTGATGGGATTTTCTTTTCTGAAATTCTTTTATTGCCTTTTGAACTCATCAATGCCTCTGGCATTGCTAGCACCATGTGGCAGTAAGTTGGACAACTTAATTATGAGTACGGCACAAAATTAACTTATGTTGTTTGCTTGAAGTGTGCTACCCCATAATTTAATTTCATGTCTGTTAGTTCCTGTGCTGTGAGAAAAGTGAATAGTTGTTTCCTATTCTCCTTTCCAGTGTCAGTCATGATTCCTCTTTGGGTTTTCCAAAGCTATGAGGAAGTATCTGAAGGGTCTGTCCCAGGACAGGACAACTACTGGTTGACTTCTTAAACTGAAATATGTGCAAATCATGAATAAGTGCTTATATTTTCATTGTAACTGTAATTTAAAGAGCAATTAACTATCCCCATTATTTCTACCACCACCCCTTACTCCAGCCATAGACTCATAGAACTGCTGAGGGCTAAAAGACTGTAAAGGAGTTGTTTTCTTTATCTTGCAATCTACTTTTTTGGCCGAGCTCTGATGAGTTTAATATCTTTAGATCATCTCCAATAACTGTGACTCTACAGACAGCAGTTGCATTTTCTTTAATATACAATTTCTTATTTCTTTCTTCTTCTGCTCTGAACGGTATAAAAAACTTTCTACATTTCATGCTAGTGCTTAGCAACCAACCTTCAAGACACTAAAATAATATAGATTTCCTACCTCCTCACTCTTACCTGCCGCTCCCCACTATTAAAACAATGCCATGGATTCATTATCAGTATCTTCAACAGTGGCCAATTAAGTGACACTTCTAGGAGTTTAGTATCAGCCTATATGAAACAAAATACTTTCATTTCAGTTCTGACCTTCACTGCATTTAACAGCAATCTATTCTAGAAGTCTGAAGGCAAGTATAATAGTCTTATTTTATCATGAGTATTTCTCATTCATAGCATGTTAGAAAATGGCCTACTGTACTTCAACTTAGCAGAAAGAAAATATATAATGTGAGTTTCTGGGAGATTCAGAAACCTCTGCAATTTCAATTCTTGTAGTAAATACAGCATACACCATTTATAGGGTTATTTCTGAGACACATGAATTCTGTGAGCTATATTATGATGTTAACTTTGCAGAAAGGGATTGCAGTTATATCAAGTAGCAATGCGAATATGTGGTGAACCGAAATTAGAGAAGGCTTTAACATTTATTTGTCTTCTGTCTTTTTATTAGTTTAAAATGCTAGAAAGGCTGCCAGTCACCTCAATATAATTTAATAATTCAATAAAAATTTTATTCAGACCTAAAAAACAATAGCACGATTCAAAGTTATGCATTCCCAAACTCAAAGAAATTAAACCACCCTTTCATTCTCCAGCAACTGTGTGTGCACGCACATACACACAAATACGTACATACCAACTATTGCAAATGCCTACAGGAAACACATATGTTTCGCTGCACGCCCTGAAGACACTCAGATGTTTCAGTCAAGTGTTGATATAGCAAATTCCAAAGCCAGAGGGCCTTTTTTGAGGACACTCACTCAGTACTTCTTTTTACAATAGGGCAACTTTGGCTGAAGTTGGTGATTTCCCCATTGATCTAAAGCAAGGTGATGCCTCAGAGTGAAAATGAGGTATGTCTTCATCACTCGAGAAAGCACAAAGCTCAAAAGATCAGTCCCTGGGCTACAGCATGGACAGATTCCAATGCTCAGTGGCGCAAATCCTGCAGTGTGCATGCATTTCACAGTGAAGTTGGCGCAAATTCAACACAGAACTCTGTGCAATAACTTTCCAGCTTGTACAGGAACCTTAGGGGAAAAAAACCTGCGAATTTTCTACATGTACAGAATTTAGTAACTTTGAAACCTTGTGAAATCGTGATGTTTTAGCGATTTTTATTGGAGGGTAAGAGGGCTGTAAGATTAATGCCTCTATTTTTTCTGACTGAGAAATTCCATAAGCACAGGATGCAGATTGTAGGAAGTACTTAGAAGGAAGAAACTTAATCCATGTACCAACATTAATGATGAAGAGCTTTTATGGATTGTAGTGTCTCAAAATGGGACAAAATGATAGCTAATTTTCTGTGGAAGGAAGTACCCAGAAGCTCTATCCATATCATAAAAGATAGTGTTTTGATACTCCAAAAGCAGGTTCTAGTTAGCCACTCTAGACTAACCTATTAAAAACTAGCCATAGTTAGTTCATTAGCACAAAGTTGTAAGCAGAGGAGAAAGAAGTCTGCTTGTTCTTTCCCATCCATTTAGCAGATCTAATTAATATTTAATAAAAACCCAAACCATTCCAACTTTCATAATGCATAACTTGTTAAGCACATGTGCAAATTTCAGAATAAACTGTTTGCAAACAATATTAAACTATCAACAAACTCAAGTGTCTCTTTTCCAGCTGGATGGAAAAAATATATATTTTTTTAATCGGAACTGATTTGGCAGCAGTTTGATCCCACATTTCTTTAACATACTTCAATGTGCTATTTTTAAATTAATGATTAAAGACCATAAGGAAGCTAGAAAACACAAGAACATTATATATTAATAAGAAAGAGATGCATAGTTACCTCTATACAATGTGCTTATGGACAAAACAATTGCACACATATCCTCTTAAGCACATTCATTACTATGTGCTTAGTCCACTTGGCTACCATGAGACTACTCGATAGGATTGAAACCGGGCACATGTTTAAGTGTTTTGCTGAACCAAAGCCTAAAAAACTGAGCAGACAATTAAAGATTTAGAACAAATTTTAATTAAAGGACATATACAATATTTTAAAAATAATTTCAGCATGTCCATCAAATCTGTGTAGCTAACAGAAGACAAACTTTAATAAAAAACCAAGTCTTTTATAATTTGGTCCTAATTCTGCTAACCTCATGCAGGCCAAACTTTCAAAACAGAAATGGGCTATCTCTGAATATGAACAAGCTCAAGTTTCTTTCTGCGTTTTTCTCTTCCAAGAACTGAACTGATTTGTGTTTATAGTATGTTGCACAAATGACTCACTCAGGGAGCATCTGTGCTAAGTGCTGAGTGGGCCAACATTTTATATCAAGTAATGTGACACATTTTGCTCTTTTTTGTTTCCAAATTATGAACAGATTTTATTTTTAAGGGTTTTTCTCTCCCTTCAAGTAAGAAGCTGTCCTCGGGCTTTGGACCAGCTTTGACCCAGCTCCCACTGGGGCAGAAGCTAATGGCTCTTTCCCAAGAAACAAGGAAGAGAGGACTAAGAGTGGAGGTTCTTATCAAGTCTAATGTATGTTTGCATCAGCCCTACTACTAGTGAATACGTCTGCCAGAATAATTCACCTGACTTTCTTCTCTGAAGAAGCTGTTTGACAAAGCACAGCTAATGATAGAGGAAAACTGCAGAAAGGTTCTGTAAACTGCATTCCCATGCATACCCATGGAAACAATCACAAACTTTTGCATTCTTCAGATCTGTCAGTGTTTTGTTGCATATGTCTGACAGTGGACATCGTCACACTGAAAAAAATTATTCTCAATTGTTGAACTAACTCTTCATGGTAAGAATATGCTCAGTTTGCTTTCACCAATGTTCAGCAATCTTTGCCAAAAATCTGTTTCATCCAATAATTATTAATTAAATAATTCAAATGAGTATTCACAGAAACTCAGCCCTACTAATGGTAAAGGGCAGGCTTCATTTTAAAAGTCAGTTTTTCACGTGGGAATAGTATTGCCAGAACAGCTGAACTAAATAGATCTTCCTGCAAAATAACTGTTTAAAATGGCTTTGTTCATAAATAGTTTTTCAAGGAGGTATTTTTCAGTAGGAATATGCAAAATTAAAATATGGACTTAGGTGGAACTCAGTGCAAGATTCAACAACAGAGTCTGTTGTAAATGTTGGACACTGAACTGAAGCCATACTGAAATATTCTTTTTTGCCAAGTTTTGCTGGCTAGACCTTCCTAAGTTTAGCTTAGTTTAGACTGGATCTGGATAATTGTTGTGCCTGGCTGGTATCTCCTGATTCCAGTGTACTTTTAATGAGTGCTAAAGTCCATCTCGTCTGTTAAGCAAGAAAAAATCGGAAACTCTTATTTCAAAATATTTCACTAAGTAACACGCTAGGGCTTATACGACTAAATCTAGGAAGGAAATGGAACAAAATTGCTACACAATGTCCATTTTAACCGATCTTCCTATTAATTCAGTTCAGTAAATCAAACAAAGAACTTTTAAAAAATTTTAAGTGTCAGGTATAAACACAGAATACCAAAACAAAACATGTTTAGGGGTACTGTAGAGCTCTCTGACAATTTTTCATCACACAGGTTGAAATGAGATAAATTAAGCTGTTACCATGACAAAACCCAGGAGGTTTGGAAAGTCTGTGTGAGACAACTATAAATGCAGAAGATTTATGAAGAAATAAGTCTTCTAAATACAGGTATAACACACTGGAGACTGACTATATGACCAGGGTTTTAATCGTATGAAATTCTTACTTGGGTCCTTTCAGTAATACAGCAGCAGTATTTCCCTGTTTAATCGTTACTCACATAAAAATCAATTTTGACAAATCCATAGTGCTTTTCTTTCTTCAAGTTCATGAAAAATAATTTATAATATTAACCACTAAATGGTGGTTTGTAAGCACAGAAACTGTGAAAGATGTTCAAATACATGTTGTGTTATCCTAACATAATAGCTCTTACCAGTTGTCAGTGCTTAAGTTTTCTTTCTCCTTTTTGCTTTCTTAATGTATCTAAATTATTTACTGAAGCTGTTTGCACTGATTGATTTTATAGCACTCAAATATGAATCAATAGGTTGCTTCATATCTTAAATTTGTAAACTTGCTTTAAAAATGGCATAATACCTTGTATAAACCAGTCAACAAGTAGCTGCATGCTGTTTTAAGAGATTCATTTCAGGATAACTTAGAGCTTCAATGATAGATTGACAGGTCATATAAAGCACTCTGAAAAGCAAATCCTGGCCTTTGGATCTACACATTTTAGTGAATAGGACAGTGCTTTGTGTGCTTCATGGTCAACACACTACTCTTGGGCATTACCAGTATAAAATTCAGTAGCATATGATTAGTGGCAGGAAAAAATATGCAAATTGGATAACTAATTTCCAGGAAAGAAACATCTTCAGGTTGTGGACTGTTTTAAATGCAAATCAAACTGCAATATGCAGCAAAACAGCAAAAAACCTTGGTTTTTTGTGTTGAGGAGAAGGGAAAGACTATGGATTTGCTTCATTAATGCTGCCAGGGCTCTTGCTTCAGCTGCCTAGGAAATAGTTGGCCAGAGCCATCCGGGCGCTGTGAGGGCCTCCCATGGGTGTGGGTCAGGATCAGACCCGATGAGGGGAATCAGGGTCAGGCAGCCCCAGGATGGCCATGGGGATGGGGACAGGCTGAGGCCAGGCAGAGACGTCGGCCCACAGGTCAGCAGGGCTGCGGTCAGGCCCAAGCAGGGCTGCCTCACAGCGGAGCCATCATCTCAAGTTGCAAGGGCCTCCCTGGTCTGGGTTGGACCTGGCCATGGCTTCCCCACAGCGTAGTTGGGAGGTCCCCCATGGTCCCCGGGACACAAAGCCCAGAGCTGGCCCTCCCAGGAGAGGGGGGTGCTCAGGGCCTGGCAAGAGCAGAGGAATGAGGAGCCAGGACTTGTCATATGTCTGCATTATTGGGAAAAAAAAGTTTTCCTCAGAACAAGAGAGAAGCATATATGGGGTACCTCTTAGCCCCTTTGGGAGCTGTTATAGCAAGTTGAAATCTGGTAATTAGCATTCAGCTACCACGTCTCTCATCGGAGTGGTTTCACAGTGCTCAGCAAGGGCTAGCCGTGCAGCTGTGTGCGTGGAGGCTGGCAAGTCTCACTTGCAACTGCACAGCAGGCACAATTATCTTGTTCAGTACCTAACTGTAGATAAAATTCAGTGACTTAGAAACACAGTTTGCCCATGTCTGAGCCTGCTGCTGTTCACTTCGGATCTCATTATGCACAGATTTACATGTCCTAGGCAGGTCCATTCAGCTCCTATTGGTTTGTCCCTGCAACTTGTGTTGTCGTAAACCACCAGGACCTTGATGATATTTAATGTAAAAATGGAACATCCAACAGCAAAGTGCTTCAAAATACTGTGTTAAGGGATTGGTTTATTATTGATTCACAGACAAATCTGGTAAAGAACTCTTTTTTTAAAGGGGAAAATGCAGTTTCTACAAATATTTTTCCAAGAAAACTGTTTTTCCTGTGAGGAAAATAAAAATCTTAATGTTTTAGGTCAGGTCAACCAGAATGAGCAAAGTCATGGGTTTTTTGAAACTAATGGAAATATTTTGTTTTGTAGTCTGCATTAACTTCTGTCTGTGCTTTGCTGCCGCCGGACCTCACAGGGGTTATAATTCAAGTGCATCCCTTCCTCACTCTCTCAAACAGAAGAAGCTCTGTGAATGGATTACATTTCCCATGACATATCACTGACTTTTTATGTTTGCAGTTGTGACACATGATGAAAATCGTATGATTATATCTTGAAAACACACAATATGCAATAAAAGCTTAGCCAGTAAGAGGCGTGTGTCATCAGAATTATATCATAGTGCCTGTTAATCTTAGTCCAAGCTGCTCTGGTTTTGGAAATATCCAAATATTTTACTATAATCACAAATGTGAAAATTTAACCCTTTTTCTGAATTTTCTGTTTTATGATAATGTAAAAAATGTAAAAAATTTTTGTAAAAAAATATATATTCAACCTTGCTATCCCAATCAGAAAGAAAACAAATGTGAAAGGATTAACAATTTCCACAGGACAGATATTTCAATATTCAATGACTCAGAGACAAAAAACTACTTATAACACTGCCTATAAAACTTAAACTCTCAGAATTTTTTTTGTTGTCTTTGCAATCACTATTTAGCTCAGGAGATCTTGGAAATTCCTTAGTAGAACTGGAGCAGCTGCAGATTAGAAAGAGGTTAGATATTTTTCATTTTCCTAGATACAATTACTAAATTGGAAAATGTTTTAAAACATAAGCATTATGACTTTTATATTGTGTATATATGTGTATCTCTCTATATACACAAATGTTTATACATCTAAACATTGGCAGAGGAAATGATACTAGAAGCAAGTCTGTTATGAAGTGAGATGCAAGATGAAATAATTGTTCTCTTTTGGAATTTGGTAGCTAATTTGTGACTGTGCTAGACCATTTGTAAAAATCATAGAAGATATCAAGTCTGGTTACATATCTTAAACCACCCTAATACTGAATATTTCCATATGTTGATTCAGGAAATGCAAACTGATTTCATAACAACTCAGGCAAAAGACATAATTTTTAAGCTATCTGGAAAATACTTGGCAGCATGATATGATCCGTGTTTTCAAGAACAAGATTTTAAACTACACTTTCAAAAGGCAGAGGCATAAATCAATAGCAAGGTGTTCTTGTAAACTGGATACAAGAGGTTTTCTATCTCTTCCTTCTCTTCTAATTTTATATGCTTTTCAAGTATCAAATGGAAATGTTGATTTGAATAAAGTTTTCTAAAGCATAACTTTCAAGGCAATAGAAAGAATAATAGTACACTTGGCTGACTTTCTATTAGCATACCGATGAAACTATAAACCGTCAGAAATGTTTCTTCAATAAACTATTTCATTTAATGCAAATCCAGTCATATTCTTATCAAACTATTCTTTAATAATCCAAATTCATTGCTAATGAGCTAGTAAGGAAGCACTACATGTTTCCGATTTGTCACTGTTGTTTCACTAATATAGAAAATGTTGATGTCATCCCTGCGAGTTTAGATCTTCGCTTGTGAGCACAACAGCTTCTGCCTATATATGCGGGCAGAAGTTGTTGCCCATCAAATTGTCTGAAGGTTTGAATTGTCCCCACTGAAGAGGACAATGGGAAAGTTCTGTTAGGGAACAGACTTACACAGAGTCAAAACCCTTTTACTGAAGTTATCCTCCCCTCTCCTTCTCCTCTCCTCTCCTCTCTTCTCTCCATGGTATCATCCAGCATATGGCAAATTTTAGCCAGAGCATGACTACAGCCAGGTATACAACTATAGCTAATTCATATTCTATTTTCATTTCACTTCTGGAAAATCACCAGTGTCCCTTTTCATTTAATTTATACTTGTTTCTGAGTATCACAGTGTTAGGGAACTGTTTCTGGTATCACAGCAGAAATTCAACTTGGCAGGTAACACTCTATTAAAAGATTACAGTAAAGCGGCAACCACTTGGCCAAAGTCATAGTGGCTTAAATTGATTTACAGTCTTGCAATTACAAACTATCATCTAGCCCTGGGTTTGGGTATAAATACAGAAGATAGACATGGATATTTAAGCATGGGCTACCTTTTCTGTTCCCACAATTTACAGATGCAAATTGTGAACACATTTTTACATCCACAATAATTGCTTATGCAATTTATCTCGTTTGGATATGTAACTGCCTGATTACACCTAAGAGGTAAATATTATGAGTCTTCCTCAAAACCGCGATACACTGACATAATCCTAGAATAATTCACTGGTGAATCAGTGAATCCATAACTCTACATAAATTGTCTCCACCATTATTTGGTCTTATATTACTGCAGGTGTAAAAAGGAAGTCTAAATAAGGTCATCCTGGATAATGAGTTTCTACCGTATATACAAATTTCTTTGACTTTGCCTTCACAAGTCTGTATCTTCCCATTTCTAATGACCAAAGCATTAGCATATATTCAAAACCTCTATTTTGTATTTTTTTTTAAAGGAAAAAGATTTCTGGTATCATTCTAGTTTCTAAATGACATATGTAACCTTTACCTGGGCAAACATTTGGATATCAAACACCTAGCAAATTTTTTAGCAATCAGGTCTACCGATGCAACAGTAATTAACAGAATCAAACAAAAGATGTTTCAGCTCTTGTACATATCTCTTTATCAGAATAATTTTCACTGTGTCATCTTTACTAGTGCATATAGATGAGGAATTAAACCATTTCAAAATTTAGTTCATAGCAATTGTAGAAGCATCATAATTTTGACTACTGTGGCTTGCAGACTTTAATTATATCCACTGTGAGATATGAGAATGCTTCATCTGTAATTCAGAAAAAAATTGTTATAAAAAAATCATAAACTGTTAGTACTTTCTCTTCTGCTTCTTTCCTTAATAATTCTTGCTATATGATACAGTTATTTTACTCTTGATCAAAATGTTCTTAGTGAACAGTTGGCTCAGTATCAAAGCTCCATGCATAGTGTAAAAATGAGAAATCGTTACATGATCTTGTCTTGGGAATGTGTGAAAAGATTCAAATTGGGGGGGCATGATTCTTATGCCAGCCTTAGCTCCAATGAAAATAGTGAAGAGGTACCAACAAAAGCACTACGGTTTGAGTCTAATTTGATTTGGATTTACACCAGGGTGAGTCCACTGTTGTCATAAACTGACTCCAGAATGATCTAATGTAAGAAGAAGACATAGCCCAGGGAACTATATTTTATTTTCCACATGAAGGTGTACGTGACCTGAAGTTCATCAAGGCCAGGACATTATTTCTGACAGTGGTCAATACCAGATGCATCACAGGAAGGTATAAAAATCGCATGGCAGTGGTATACATGATAAAGTGGATACATGGGTTATCATGGATGCACACTACTGAGTTGAAATGATTTTCTGTCTCCACTGGCTTTTGTTTGCAGAGAAGAAATAACAGCATATACTACAGATATGTTGTTGTAATTAAGATTTAATACACCTGGCAATTAATTAGGAGCCATTATGTCTGCTTATTTATTTATGTTTTTAAAGCTTTATAAATTCTATAATATTAAACTTTAATCTATTACACTCTAATAATTATTAGGTGTATGCCATTAATCATCAGGAATGTGCATGTTACAATACAAACTACATCTTGCTCTGTGTTGGAATAGATAGGGCACCCTGGGAGGGTAGTAGAGGAAGTAACATGTTCTGAGGGAGATTTGGCTTTGCATAAATAAATGCAGATCAGGTTTTTTTGCAGCCATAATGAAAGTTATTCTGGTTTTGCTCAAAGAGAACACGTCAACTTTATGTTCATTTAAAATACAAAAAAGGTAGTCCATGAGATCACTATGAACAAATCATGACTGCTGTCAGCATTCCAGAGTGATGAAGATATTTTTTATTGTTAAAGATATTTTAACTCTTTGAAAAAGACACTGAAAGCATCAAAGTGCTAAAACAAAACCAGGAACTTAAAATTTCCCTGGGGGTTTGATGAGAAAGGTTTTTCTTTCTCAAAGCTAAAGACCAGGTTCATTTTTAAGCAAAGATAATAGCTGCACTATCTGTAAAAATATTTTATACATACAGATGAATACACGCAACAATCTTTCTGATATGGGCAAATACTGTAGTCTTTATGGACTGATGGGCTCACTGAAATATGAAATGGTAATGATTTGCAGAGAATTGTAGAGATAAATCAGAATGAGAGAATGAAGGAGCTAAAGCTGACTTTAACTCTTGCGCTTCAATGAAGGCGTTGCCTTTTCCCTCCCATTGTTTCATTTCTCAAATGGAGAGTAGAGGGGAGTATACATTTGCAGTATGGAACAGATAACAATGCAATTGGACCGGGAAAACTTTATGAATGTCAGCTTGTTCATACCTTCCCTGCATGTTGAGGTGTTACTGCCCTTTCCAGCTCCTTGTCCATTCTTTTAAACAAATGGAGGACTGAAATTCTTACCAGTTTCCACAATTGCTTCTGTCACTGTTCAGTTCTCTCTGTTATTTTAGCCTAAATGTTCCTGAATATAATTTTATCTCATAATAAAACTGTACATCGTGTTCAGATACCAACTCAATGAACAGATAACAGATTACATGTACAATTTTGCTTGGGTTAGGTGATGGGCTCCTTGTTTATCTGTATCTGTGCTCACTCCCACCAATTCCCACCACACTTGACTTTCACCCTAGTTGTTCACTATATAGAAAACTATAGCGTTTCAATTGTAAAATAGAGAGGAACAGTGCACAAAGTTGAGAAAGATGTGAAAAATACCTGTGTAGGAAATATCGCCTGATAAAGCATCAGTTTTGCCGATACAAACATCAAATTCTACAATCTCATTTTTTCTGATTCATAATTTCTGCATAAATAATTTACGGTATTAAAAGTGACAGAATGCTATGTCTGACTCGGTGTTAATATGTATCGAAAATGAGAGATGATTAAGAAATGTGCTATGAGCTTAGATCTATTTCTGTAAAACAAACTGTTAAAATAAAAAAGGCAGACATGCTAACAACAAGAGGAAGCCTGTATGTTGCTAGCAGGGAGGGCTTCAAAGCATTAAAAAGAAATAATCACCTCTTTGTACTCACTTTTTTCTTTCTGTGCCTACATGACAGACACCCATGTTTCTAAGGAGCTTGTCTATCATGTCTGGTAAAGACAGAGAGGGATGATTTTTAAATCCTTTCCAAAATCAGATGATGATCCTTTCCTCTAAATCCGGAAACTGCATCAGACAAAAAGATGAAATTAAACAGGATTATGAGGTATTCAAGCATCCATGTAGCTATTAAATTAAAAAGCAGTGAAAGAAAACACTCATAATATTGAGACATTCCATATAAGAGACCTAAACCTTCTCTCATTTTGATCACTATAAATAAGAAACTGAGATTAGTGAATTTATAGTGATGTAAAATTTACCAAGTGAGAAAGCAAGAATAAACCCCACTGAAGAGTTCTATTCCTGCTTTCTGCAGTAACATAGCCTCTCTTTATTCTGCAGCAATATGTATTAAATAAAGCGCCCATTTTATTGAGCATCCTTACCTGAGGCACTGGCAACCTGGAGGCCTAAACTCAGAAGCTAAGACCATTATCTAACTCTAGAAGGCCTATGTGCAAACTCCATAAATGACCATGCATTCTCTGCATCATATATATGCCCAAACTACCCTGCTAAGGTATATGCATGAGAAGAGTGTCTTTAAAATGTCATAACCTTGGAATTACTGAGCCACCTTGATTCCCCCATTCTGACCTTGTTGTATTGCTCTGCACTGGAAAACAGTTAGGACTGCTCAGCCATGGGGTCATTCAACATTCACTGGACCATGAATGCCCTGCAACAGGAAGAAATTATTATCAGCAAATATCCATCAGAACACAGCTCAGGAACTGAATGAAAATGGTCCATGCAAATGTTTTATAGCTGCTCCTAAAAAGTAAGGCTGGTTTATCTAAACTGAAGCTATTCATAGGAGCATTGTGGTTTCAGAGAATTTTTCCAGGTCAAAAGTTGTTGGCAAACACACTGTAACATTGTTGCTACATCCCTTTTTAGTGCTTCAAATGACTTTTTTTTCCTTAGAAACATATTCTCATTCTGTGTGAGCACTAAATCATAGTAAAAATAAGATTTAAAAAATCAAGGTCAAGGTATAGTTTAAACAGCACATTTTACTTTTTTTTTCTTCTTTTTCAAATAGGTCCCTTCATGGAAATCTGTGCTGCAGTATTGCTTCCTGCCAGACTGTGAGAAGAAAAAAATAAAATCCCAAAAAAGATTTAAGGATGAGAAAAATACTAGGCTTTACCCAATGCCCTTAGCAGCTATTCATCATTCTTGCCTTGTTCTATATTGAAAACTGAGACATTCAAATGCTTAAACATAGGTGCCTGGTGACTTTGTACATGGGACATCCACATGGTGTTGGCAAGCATGTCCCAAGACTACAAAAGCCCCACTAGCTTTTCATGGGCTTCTTGAGGCTGGACAATACCCTAGGGCATCTACAGTGGCACAAGACACCTATGCTTACGTAGCTTCACCAGTCACCAACTGCTGATAGAGGAAAACCTTGAAACTCTTAAGTGTGTTTTCTTTAAATTTGGATTATTTTTCTGGTGGGTGAAAAATATGGGAAAAAAATCAAAATATGGAATGCCTGGCCTATATTTGGATAAATTGTGCAATAGTGTAACATGTTGAGAGAAACAGCTTGGCCACTGCTTCAAGAAGCATGTGTCCTATGACTCAAGTCAGATTGGGAAAACATTTCTTCTGAGTTGCTTCCAGAGGTATACAGTACATTTATGTGTCTCAGATATTGATAGTGTATCCATATTAATTTATCTGTATTAATCTCAAACAGGTAGACCTGAGAGATCATAAATAAAATATGCTTCATTTCTCTATACCTGATGACATGCAATAGTCTGCTTTTCACTTATCTGTAGGTTCTGTTTCTCCACAAAGTGTAAGGGTATGTGGAAGGTGAGAGCATCTGTTTCATTAAAGTTGTTTGATGAAGGACCTTTTCAATGCAAAAGGGATAATATATAAAGGAGGAAACACTAAACAAGAACACACAGAGACACAAAGCTGGTAGGCACAGGATAACAGAGATGATGGCAAAGACCAAAAGTCCCCAGTGACTAACTGTTGGGCCGTTAAGAAACTCCAGGCACAGCGTTTGAAAGGGCCGATCTGGACTTTGCCACTCATAAGAAGGGGGAACAAAAGGAACGTTTGGGATATTTGAGAAGGGGTGGTGGAAGCACATGAACCGATAAAAGAACGTGTAGCTGAAGGGAATCAGGGAGGAACAGAGAGGGGAATAGAGAGAAAGGGGTATAAAGGTGTAAAACCGGGCTGGTCAGTACACTTGTCTGGCTGAGCTCTGCACCTGATCACACAGTTTGTCCTATCTTCTAAAATTTCTCTTAACTATCTCTCTGTGTAGTTTCATTTCTGTTTCGTGTGTGTGAGGGCTGCCAGGACTAAGTGCCAGCAAATGGTGGGACCAGTGTGAGTGGATTTGGGGTCAGCAACTGGAGTCAGACCAGAGGTGTAGGCACCCTGGGCCCATGGTGTCACCTACTGGAGTGAGTGGAGGTCTCAGTGCCAGCTACTGGAGCAGGTGAGGGTCCCTGTTGCCAGACACCAGGGCAGGAACAGTGTGTGTCCCAAAAACCAGCTACTGGGGGAGACTGGTATGAGTGAGGAAAGGGGCTCAGTATCAGCGGCTGGAGCAGGACTGCAAGTCACAGCCTGCGTACCTGGTGCTGGCTCTGGTGTGGGTAGCGAATGTCTCTATCTTCACCAGACCTGGTGTGCATGGGGGTGTGCATGTCATTCACTAGCAAACTTCAGGCTGGACTAGATGGTGAGTAAGAGCTGGGGTATCAGGCGGGTGGAGCGTCCATGCTGGTATGTGGGGGGACATGTGAGTGTGGGGAGCCTGTGAGATGAGTGTGTGTGTCTGTTTGATCATGAGCACCAAGCTGGACCAGCCAGTGAGTAGGAGACCCATGGAATGATTAAGAGGGCCTGGGATCTGGGCAGTGGTATTGGATGGACAGAAGGGCTGTGATGGTACTCGGAGGACCTGTGAATGTGCGTGTGCTTGTGAATCTAAAGAGTGCTCTGTGTGTGCTGTCACTGGTGAACTTCAGTCCTTACCAGGAGGAGGAAGGGGCTTTGGTGTCTATAGTTACGTTTTATGTGAGTCCTATATGGAAGTGCTGTTGAAGGCAGCACCTTTTCTGTAGCAGTCTGTGTAGCCAGCCGAATCCTTTGTCTGTCTGTGTGTGTGCATGCATGTCTGTGTGTGTCTCTGGGATACACACTCAGCCTCACTACTGGTTGAACCTGCAAATGAGAAAGCAGCAGCCACATCCATTGACCTGGGCCGGAGACCCCTGGGTCCCTAGGTGCACAGGGCTGGGCTCCAGTGGCCAGGCAGGAGGAATCCCTGGACTACCAAGATGCTGGAGGAGGTAGCCACCGCTGTTAACTCAAAGAATGTCCTGAAGACTCTTTATAAACCAAACCAGGATAATGTTTAATTAATGAGGTACTTACATTTTTACTAGAAAGCCAGACATAGATATATGCTCCTTAAAACTTTTCAAGGACCTTCTTATTTCTCCTCAAACTCTGAAGATCCTTACACAAACAGGGATATTTGTTACCTCAATCTTTTACTCTTATAAATTGCTGCAGTTGCATTGCATTTTTATTGTGTTTCTGAAGTTTGGAAACAATAGATATTTTGCAAATTTAAACACCAGTGAATAAGCAAAATTTTTCAAACTGTACAGTTTCAGCAAGGCTTGGATTTGTCTGTAAATTGATCACACTGAATGTGTTTACCACATCTTGGCACACATGAAATTGGAGATTAGACTTTTGCAGACATAACTTGTCCTTTTGGAAATAGTAACAGAGTTATAACCGTCTCACAGCCGTCCATATTTCTGCATCTTTAATGTTAATCTCCAATAAAAACCATGTAACCAAGTTACATGGAAGAGTAAGGTTTGGGGGGCGGGGGGGCGGATCACACAGTGACATTGCTAAGCACTCAGAAATTCAGTCTTATGAGTTACGCAGAGGTAGAGTAAGTCTAGATATTAAAGTTCTTTGCCTTGATCTGCAGCTGCTGGAGGCACATGGTGAGATCAGAATCTTTGTTCTCATGTTTCTACTACATTCTTAGACATTTAGGGTAGAAGAAAAGCTTAAAAACATGAGCTGAGCACACACAGCACCTAAAGTGGTCTCAAATATCCTAGAACAACACCAGGAGATGTGAATTGTTCTTTTCAGTCTGAACTTTGAAACTCTTTTCAAATTTAAGGCTAGAAGAAAGCTTGGTATTTTGCTTGTGCCATCTTGCTAAGCTGTGTTATATTTCTCATCAGTGCGACATCCTGTGCAAATGTGTATTACAACACATTCTGCTGCAAAATGTTTATAACGGAGTCCATGCTGAAGATGCACAAATAAACAAAATCCTTCAGGACAGACTCTTGATGGGTTGTTTCCAAGGTCAATGTCTATTGAGAACAAATTAAGGAAAATTCTTGATTTTTCCTAGACAAGCAAATGTTCAAATGTAAACAGTTTATTAAGCTGTATTTTCATGTGAAAAAGCACCATTTTACTTTACATTACAGTCATGCCTATCACCTGTGCCTCCCCTCCAAAAAAAGAATGGCAGCTTTCACTTGAGCATATTCAGTAAATCCTTACTAACCTATTTGTATTTTATAGTAGTTCTCCTTCAGCCTTGAACAGTTTCCAGCTAGGTGAAGAATTGATTGTCAATCCCATGCTTCCATCTGAAAAAGTGAATCTTCATATTTGTACAAATTATGGCATTTAATATTAGCATACATGAATGGCCAACCTGTTTCTGCCTTCTTGTTATAGACTTGATTTTAGTAAATAGTTTGTATCTCAGATAAAGTCCATTCTTACCTCAGTATTTGAGCAAAAATGGGTATATTATAAAGTACATCTTCTCCCTCTGTTTGTGTGCAGTAAGTTCTCACAAATGTAACTCAGAATTATTTTATTCATTTATTTGTTTAACTAATTAATTTATCTCCCTCTTTCCTTCCACATCATAGATATACAAAGACAGAGAGAACGAGAGAGATTCAGTGTATATGTATACTACTTAGGCAGCATTTGTTTTAAATCCATATGTATATAGTCTGATTCTGCAATATTCTGAATGACCTCGGTCCTTTTGAAGTATTTATAAATATAAATATAAGATCTGTCACCTGCCCCAGAGAGTTTGTGACCTCTTTTCACAGATGTTGTTTTTAAAGGGAATCACTGTAACAGCATAAATGGAATACAGATATATAGAAATAAATGCAGGAAATAATTGAGCAGCATCTAGAGGATAATATCCCATAACCCATCAGTGAAAAAGAGGAGAGCACCAACAAAGACTCTATTCACCTGCTTACCATCTGTGGATCTACAAACCAGTGGATAAGGTTGTATTTTAGGGTCTATTGGTTGACTGCAGAGCAAGCGGCACAACAAGGTGCAACAGATCCTTTAAAATAAAAGGTGTTCAGCCCCCTGGAAAGATAAGCCACAGCTGAGAAGTACTGAGCATGAACAGAACCAAAGACCTTTCAATACACTCAATTATTTAATGACACATTTTATCTGTAACACAAAAATACTAGTTTGGACTCTCTGCTAGCCTTTGATGAATAAAGACAAAACCCTACCACTGTTAAACTTACTCTCACTTGATGTTGGTGGAGTTTTGCCAATTAGTATCAACTATCAGCCTGGTGTAAGAAGTCAAATTATTGTTTTCATAGAAAATTTAGAACTCCACAGAAAGTGCAGATGCCCTCATCTCAGATGAATTTTCAACTTCACTGTTTTTCAGAGTGATATCCTTTTGCAGTGGGTGAAAATAACACTAACTTATGCTGAAAGTTTGTATTCCAGTTGTTTAATTTTCCCTTTTGCATTTTTCAGGTATCTATCTCCCTCCTTTTGAATGGGAGATGTGAATTTGGACTATCAGCTCTTTTCTGAATCTTGCAAATTTTAAGCTGAATTGCATTATAGAAGGAATTGAGTTCAGTGCCATATAGGGCAATGAAGCAAATTCAATACAACAGATTTCTGCCATTTCATTTCTACCTCAGGGTTTTTAGGCTCCCCTACTACAATGCTCTTAGATCATCATCTAGCTTCCTAGAAACTCATCTAAAATATTAAGCAGCTGAAAAGAAAATAACCTATTCATAATGTATGCAAGCAGGTTTAGCCACTAACGTAGTATGTTAGTCTGTGTGCTCAGTCATACGTCCTAAAAAGATATATAGAACTGTTTGAAATAAAGGCAACCATCCCTTCTGTCAAGAAACCTCTATGTGATTTACTAGTAGTAATAACTCTATGAATCATTTAGTGCTTTCCATCATCCAAATCACGTTAACTCACTGTTATGAAAACTCTCCTGAGGTAAATAAACATTTCAGTCAATGTTGCGACAAGATTATACAAATAAAATACACATAGTAAATTGCTTTAGAAATTGTGGGTCCTGATACTACCCTCTGTCTTTCTGCTGCAGTGAAGACTTCTCTGGATCTGTGTTTCCTTGCTTACTAACATAGGAAGGCTAACTGACTATTGGCATCAGTCATAATGGATAATGACAATAAAGAAAAATGAGTTGTCATTAAAAAAACATTTAATATAATGTGTGCAAAAAAGCCCTATGGATTTCACCATTATCAGCATCCCAGCCAATAATTATCTGCAAATTATAATAATAATTTAAGCATTGGTTACTTTGCATTGTTTATACACTTTTAGTACTGATAAAATTGTCACCAAATTAGATGATGAGCCAGGGTTATTCATATTACAGCTGTATGTAGAAGTTCAAATCAGAATCAGGAGTCCCCACAGAAGAGCAAAAGCAGTGGGCAGCATGGCCTTTTCCACAGAAAACGTCTTAACCTTAGTCTGAAAGAGGTTGCATGAACAGATGTGGCATGCATGAGAAAGGGTGAAGGGTAAGAAGACTACACAGTCAGTTATGGCTCCTTCGATTCTCACCTTAGAAATCTCACTACTCCCTACTCTTAAGGTTCAGTATTGTTCTCTATAAACCCTACCGATTCTTGGGAATCTCTGGTTTTCTTTCAGCCCTTTCTGGGCTCTCAGTAAACTAGCTACAACTGCTTTGCTCACTTCATGTGGCTTCAAATCACTAAAAATGATATGAAGTTGATGTTTTGGTTTCTAACCATACATACACACAAGACATACTAAACTCTTTATCCCCCAGATACTGAGCAGGTTGCATATTTACAGCCTTTGAGACAGGTTGCGTATTTACAGGGTGTGACTACTACTTCTTTGCCTGAGTATCTTTGTATCTCATGCTTAGAAGTTTGTTGCTTACATGCTAGCTTTATTTGTTGTATTCACTCATATCTGCCAGTAAAGCGTGTTATAAGGCTGACTAGAAACATACTGAATAACATTTTTAGAAATCCCTTCGGTAGGCTTTGGATCGGGGCTTATCTATTAGATTAAAATGTCAACACTGAAAATTAAACATACATATTTGAGAGAAAACCATCATCTCTCATTTTTATGTAGTTGTTCTGCATTCATAGAAAGGTCCTGACTTAGCTAATTAGGAATATTCTCTATCTCTGTTCAAATGCTACTGAGGGAGGCACATCTGAATATCTCATTATGTAGAAGATGGCTAATTATGTTTATTTTCTTTTAGTGTATTCGCCAGAGCTGAAGAAATTATCTCAGCATTAGGCCATTTCCCTCACATTTTGACACTGAAGAGAAGAAAAGCATAAAAACCTGACCAGTGTGACTTTGCTAAATATGTATCAAGGGCAGGACAGCTGAACTTCTGTGACTTCCTTTTCAACCACAGAAGTCTTTCTTTCCAAGTGGCACACATAAGTGAGGGAAAACATTGGGTTTTTCAAGAAGTGTGGCTTGCAAGAGGAAAAATGAAAACTGCTTTATAGTTTCCCAAGCAAGCTCTGCTTTGCACCACTGCACTTCACTGAAGTAAGGACTACTGACAGACATGGTTTCCAGACACTATACTGCCAAGACCATTGCTGACCTTTTAGAAAGATACTATGAGGCACTGTCTCTAGAGCCGTTGTCATCATACTAATAGAAAAAGGGAGTAAGCACGGCAACACAGCCAGCAATAAGGTACAGATTTCTAGATGTGTGGTTTGAATCTTCTGTGAATCCTGAGGGACATTTGAGTTGGAGTTCAGGACACATAGCATTTTATTTGCATGGAGCAGACTGTGTTTCCTCCCAAGGAACAACAACAGGTGATTTCTAAGAGGCTGTTCTCAAAGGATTTTTTTCCATGTCCACTTTTGAAGCAGTAATGCACATAGAAGACTCTAAAGAGAATCAGGAAGACAAATGTCTGTCCCAGGGGATAGAATTTCTGTGATTACTTTCCACCTTTATCTGACGAAACAGAATTTCTGTAAGTTTTGTAAAATTACAGTGACTCATAGGATCATTACCAGAGAGACTACTGTACAAAGTGACATTTTTCATACATAGAAAGAGAAAGGTAACTATTTGCATCTAACTGAATCCGGCACATTCTGAAGAAGACTTACCGAGTATCTCAGGTCCGAAAGGTCAACTGAATATAATTTAATATTGTGACCGATACATTTCTCATGATAATACAAGCTAAAATAGCTCATGACTCAGTTCCTGAAGAAGATGAGAATTCTCCTAGGTTTAATACTGCGGCCTTCCTAAGATTTAAAAAAAAACCCCACAACACACTAATATAATAGCAGTCCTATTGCATTTACCAAAACTTTACTTGGGAATTTTAAATGATCTGTTAATTCCAAAATGATAATCAGAAAACTGGAGCTTAAATGGTGCTGAAAGCACATACCTGTAGTGTGGCTTGTGGAGGTGGAATGTGTTTTGCCCAAACAAAGCTGACTATATGTTTCTGCTTGAATTTCTGGGTCAAGGAAGAATTATTTAGCTCACTTAGTCTTTCCACTCCTGTGGTTTCTGAGATCTACTGCAGGACTGCGAGCATCCTACATAACAGCATGGAACACAACTCACATCGCTCCTGAGCTAAGTGTCAACCAAACTAGCCCCAGGATGGGGGCAGGGTCATCACATCAACATAGCACAATAATCACATATAACCCAGGTAATTGTTCTAGACACAGCACCCCACTGGCATGGCCATGCTTCCTTCAGACCTGAGCTGCCTGAATCATGCAGGTGTGTTCATTAACCAATAACTTGAGGCAATAATGGATTGACACAACACTTTGGAAGCACACACAGCTTCTATCTCCTGAATGAATCCGGCTGTATTAGTCCCCTTCAGGGATCACTCTCCAGCCTTGAGTTCAGTGGGATGTCGCATCTTGTGTTTCTAAACACAGAACGTCTCACCCAACAGAAGAAGGAGGCTGCACCTAAGCTGTCTATTAAGAATGGTTCTTGGCCTGGTCCATGCTAACCTTTGGGGTGAGCCAGGGAATTGTCTGGAAGACCACTAGTTGTTACAGGCCAAAACCATGCCAATGAGTGTGCTACTGGTCGTACAATACAGATGTTTACACATCGGATCCTCTGCTCTGGGCTTGCCCTGGCAATATTGCATTTCTAGTAGAGACATAGCCATAGTTGACAAGGTTTTATGTGAGCTGAACCTGGGCTAAATCATTCTGACTGTCAGGAGGACTTATTCCAGTGTCGGACCTTTATCACATGGCTTTCTGCTAGTTCAGAGCAAGTTAAACTGTGCTTGCAAAATAACATGCAAATATATTGTAACATAGGCCATTATATAATGAGATCCTCATGCTATAAGAAATTACATAGAATCATAGAATCATAGAATCATAGCATCATT
>WAAD01007159.1:0-18927 GCA_013389945.1 Fregata magnificens
CTCCCAGTAAGTATGTGTGATGCCATCCTATATTCCAGCACTCATGATGGAGGCCTAGGTATCACCAGGCTCTCAGGGCTGATCCCCAGCGTGCAGGTCCGAAGGCTACACAGAACTGCACAGTCTTTGGATGAGATAATATGTGCAGTGGCTCACCAAGAGGGTCTTGAGAAGGAATTTGAAAAACTATGGATTGCTGCAGGAGGGAATAAGGGAAAGGTTCCATCTCTCTGGGACCCAAGAACAGTAATGGTGATATGTGAGGAGCCTGGTGGTGAGGAACCAGGCTCGGAATGGGAGATACCCGCTCCAAAAGTCATCTTTCCAAGGCCCTGTAACTGGAGGAAACAGGAATTTGAAAACGGAACCAAATTGGTTTCCCAGGGCTGTGGTATTTCCAGCTTCGAGAAGGGTAAGATCAGTAACAGCTGGATAGAGTTTTATAGGGGCATTCCCCACAGAAAGCTCATCACCGCATTACAGTTGAGAGCTAACGTTTACCCGACAAGAGAATTTATAGGAAAGGGTAGACAGGAAAGTCAAATTAAGTCATGTTGACACTGCCAAGCGGGGAGTGAGTCCTGCACACATGTAATTGGATACTGCCCAGTGGTACAGGATGCCAGGCTTAACAGGCATAATCATCTATGTGAAATGTTGGCTGAGGAGGCGAAAAAGGACTGGGTAGTATTCCAAGTGCCGCTGCTGAGAGACAAACGGAATGAACTATATAAACCGGACCTGGTCTTTGTTAAAGGAGACCAAGACCTGGTTGTTGACATCACCGTTAGGTATGAAAGTAAATTAACATCTTTGGCGGGTGCAGCGGTGGAACAAGTTAAAAAGTACCAACACCTAAAAGATCAAGTGTAGGAACTGACCAATGCCAATATAATTAAATTTATGGGATTTCCGCTAGGCGCACGTGGAAAATGGTACCAAGGCAACTACGAATTGTTGAAAGAATTCGGACTCTCCAGTTCCTACCAGGAAAAATTAGCTCATTGCTTATTGAATCGAGCATTATTTTCTTCAGTTGGACATTATACATATGTTTGCTAGTCAAGTAAGAACTATTGTAAAATCTTAATGTTTGATATATTGTAAATATGTTACTTATTGACATAAATAAATTGACCTTTCTTTTCTATCCTATCTAAGGCGGGAGCTGGACCTCTCTAGGTAAGTCATGGACAACAAAAGCTTGGATGAGGAGGGCAATAGTATGTAGGGACAAACTGGGGCTCGTCATCATGACGTGTCACCATTCCTGCCAAAGACAATTATTACCGGTCTTTCCATAGGTGGATGGGCCACCTATATTTAACCCGGAGAAGGAACATGTATAAATTTATATATGTTCGATAAATAGCTGGCAAAGTAGTCTGTGAGACAGTGCTTTACATCTCAAAGCATATTGAGCTTTACGCAGAAAACAGGCTATACTGGAGAGGCAGTCATCTTGAAGCATGTGGTCTTGTGATCTTTTAAGTTTGCATAGCATAGCAAATATGCAGTAAAGTTGTTTTTTTAATTATCTACATGTTTTCAGTGGGGTATTAGTGTTCTGATTTAGAAAAGATCTGAAGGGAAGGAGATTTACACATGACATACACAGAGGTTCTTCTTTAACTGCCCTAACATCCAGACAGCCTAGTTATGATATAGTTGTAGTGGGCCACACATTATACTTTCATTTTGAGTGATCTTTTCCCAGATTTCTTCTTTGAGCAGTAGTTGGAATTGGAGGGTTTAGATTTCTGAAATATCTCAGAACTTGCATCCTTCATTTTTATTTATGGCTGATCGTGTGATTTATTTCCTCCAGTCCAGATGTATAGCTCTTCTGTACTTGCATCTCCACAAAGAACATAACTAGTCATCTTGCTCTCCACTGTCAATAACCTGACAGGATTGTCAAACTACCTTATCAATATGACATAATCATATTAATGACTGTTAAGGATGTGATAAATGCTGTTTATTCACTGATGTTCTTAATGGCCCTGTTTGACCTGTTCCTTCCATTGATCCTCAAGGATTGTCCCTTGCTCTCACAAAGGCTACCTAAAACATGGAAAGCAGCTGTTTAGCGTCAGCATTCAGGCTCCATCTGTGCATCAATTCTATCAATTTCCCATTCTGCAGCTACTGGCAGTTCATCTTACAGCTCCTTTTTCCTATTCAAATGTCCAGTAAGAAATGGCTGGGAAAGCAGGAACTAAACCTCATCTGCCAGAATTAAAGGACTACTACTGTGAAGGAAGACCAAAGCAGGAAATATTTCTGTGCTGTACCAGAACAGGCAAATGTCCCTAAAGATCTTGGAGATCTGAAGATCTCTGCAAAAATTATTTGTCCTTCAATGGCAATCTACCATAAAGAAAACCCTTCTTCTGTGGAAGATTATAAGACCAGGTGCAAGGCGTTAAGCATAGGCACCCAGACTCTTCCAAAGGCTGGGACAACTTTAGGGAACTGAGCTGGCTAAGAAGATAGCCAGGGGTTCCTGGGCGGAGTTCTGTGACCCACAGAGATGCAGCGGGCAGTTCTGCTGCAACAGCCTTGATGATTAATCTGCTTGTGCCAAGCTGGGTGCTGAGGCCCTGGAACATGACAGTCACAGAAATCAAGGGGAAAGCTCTCATACATGTTTTCCCCCTGAATCAAGCGGAAAGCTCTCATACATCTTTTACACTCTTACAGCTGCAGTGAGAAACGCTAAGAAAGTGGGATTTTAGCATTTGGGAGTTCAGGTGCCAGGCACTGGTTGGGTTGACCAGCACTGTCTTGAGCTTCTTTTTTGCATTCACCTCTGAATTTTTCCACTTTGCCCCCTATCATGTTTTTCTCCCAGTACTTGCATATTCTTAGTCTCCTTCTCCCCTCCATATCATTGCTGCTTTTCAGATTTTGTTAACGTTTCCACAATATATTTAATATATATACTCTCTAGACATATAAAAAATAGTTTCATACAAAGAGCTTGCAAACTATTCTGCAAATACTCTTATGTGTCCTAATTTTTGGTAATTACATGTGAAAATGTTTGTGGAACTGGATCAATAAAGAAGCATATAGCAAGAGGGTTTACTCTTTTTAAAGTGTTTTAATATCCATATATTTCATACCCTGCCTTTCCTCTTCTATTGTAGAGTTTTGGTTGTTCATAGCTTCCACCTGAAAGCCACCTGATACTGGTTTCTAGTATGTGGCATGTCTTTTAGCCTGCAAAGGACTCTGATGGGTTCAGCTGCACTAGAGAAACTTGACAAGACAGGTAGTTCTTGTACGTGACTTGTTTTTGTTACCAGAACAATTTTTTTTTTTTGGACTAAATATGAAACAGGAAAAGCAAGGGGAATCCCCCACCCCAGCTGCACTACAAATTGAAACCTCTTTCTAAGTACCGGTGGGCAATACAGAACAGGGTAACATCCACAGTCTTTATCAGGAAGGCAAGGTTCGGAGGGAGAGAGAGGAAGTATTAATCCAAATGGTATATGAATTTTTGAAGGATGTGTGTGCCATTAAGCTTGTTTTTCTGCCACCTCCCCTGGCTCCATTAGCTGGTCTGACAGACATTACCTCCGTTTACAAGCCTTCAGCCTTAGACCATACTGGCTTTCTAAGGAGGTTTGTCAGTGAAGGTTTGTTGTCGATTGTGCCATCTGGTGGAGAAAAGGGTTTTTTCCATCTACAGGACGCAAAGAAAGGCTCTTAGAAATAAATGGAGAAGCCTTGCACAAACCGATTGATGCCACTGGAAAAGCAGGATACAAACTGAACTCTGATTGCAGATGAAGAAACCATGCAAACTATTGTTCTGTACTTTATTTGGTTCCATTGAAGTATTAATATCTCAGTTATCTCTTGCCTCCAGACAAAGCAAGTGCATGGACTTTTTGGCATTCCTTCATTCAGCTTATTTCACAGGGTCCACCTTAGCATTGTAGTTGAGATCACCCGTCATTTAAAAATAATATTTTTAGCTGTGGTAGCTTTGATTCTGTGCATTTTTCTTGGCAGTTTCTTCTGCCTTTCTTTATGTACCTGGAGAGATATGCAGGCACTGGGCTTTGACTTCTGACCCACCTTACCTATCTTAACACCATGTTGTTCAGATATGAGCCAAGGCCTGAGAGGACACAGCATGGTAGAACACTTTGAGAGAAGTACACCACTGTAGTGTTACTCACAAGGGAAAAATCCCAGATCCACCCTTGAGCATCTGTAAGATACTGCTGCGTCATGACTTGGCTGTCAGGAGACAGGCTGCGGTTTCCTCACATAAGTAAAACAAGCCTCACACAAACGTATCCAGAAATGCAGTGCAGTGAGACATTTGAGAGCACAGGTCTTCTGGCTTTCAGCACCAAAACACAGAATTTCAAGAAGATTCATGAAAACAGTTGTTTTCCCCAATATCTACTGAAGAAGGTCTCGTGGAATACAGATCATCCCTTTTGGCAGATAACTGCCTATCCTGATCTTTAACTCGTTCAAGGCAGGAGATGCCGCAATATCTAATTTCATTGACTTGGGCCTGGCTTACCCTCTTCCTGATCCCTAATCATCAGCCACATTATCTAGCGTACCTGCTCTGTGCAAAGAAACCTATCAGTTGTGGGGCTTACTCAGCTGCAGAGCCACACAAAAACAGTTGTGTTTAATGGTGAGAGAGTGAAGATTCAGCATGCGTTTCTTTGGTAGGCATGCTACTTCACAGAGATCTGTTCCCATCCACTTCTTCCATCCTCTTGCTGACCCTTCTGTTATACTGGCACAGATATTTGTGCATCTATGGTATAAAGTGGATAAAGTGATGTGGTACACCTGAGAAATAGTGCATTTTTTTTTCTGCAGGTTACTTTTCAGCCCGATCAGTTCCCTGAGGTAATCCTGAGCAGCTCCACAGCGGCTGGGGCCAGGACATCACTGGGATGGTGGCAGACAGGTAGGCAAGGGAAAAGGCGGGATCTGCTTCAGCTAGCTTAAGCAGCAGTACCACTGAAGGTGAAGCTTAGAGAAAGCTTGGCTGATTTCAGAGCACACCACTGCAGAAGAGGTGTCCTGTTCTCTTCCTCATCTCCTCGCTGGCTGCAAGCTCTGGTGGTGAGACTTTTTTTGGAAGCAGTGTGGTGTTGGATTGACTCAGCCACCTTGCATGGTTAGGTGATGCAGCTGAGCCCGTCAAATATCTCACTGAAAGAATGTCCCGAGCCCATCTAATGCCCTGTTGAAACAATGGCCTTGCCAGGAGCTGTGCGTTCCCAGCCAAGTATTTTTTTGAGCTGGCTTTGGCATATTTGACCACAGATTTAGCTGATTCAACAGCAAGATATTTACTTTTATTTGCTGCTAGTATGTCAGCTTGCTTTATCATGCAGTCACATGAGCACATGAGACACCACAAGGAAAGCAGCAGGAACACACAGCTGGAAGCAGAGAATTGGAGATGGAAATGGGGAAATAACCCCTTCTGAAGGCAGAGAGCCATTCAGTGGTCTTTCCCTTATCATCTAACCACACCTTGAATGTCCTGCAGTTACCTGCAGTATCAGTCACCTGGGTTGATAAGTCCCTGCAGTATCTCCTGTGATAGAAGTGGGTCCAAATTCCCAGAAGTTTCCTTCAGGTGTTACTTAGGGAGAAGTAAAGACTACACGTTACCACTGGTAATTACTTTACCTAGTGCTAGCCAGCTTTTCCTGTGTTGCAAAGGAGCTGAAAGCTTTCTTTGCAAGATGAGTTGGGTTGATTGTACCATTGAAGACACTTCTGATGGTAATTTGCAGGCCGTTCTGTTTTATAGCTCATTTGCTCTGTACTTCGAGCTGAACCTGTTCACTCTGTGAAAGCTCCTTTGGAAATGCACATCTTGACATCTGTAGAGAGCATGTTTCAGCTGTGTATTTTGCATTCCACTTGTGCAGATATTAATGGAATTTCCTTTCTGAGAGCAAACACACATATTTTACTGTAGCAACTTTTTCTTTTTGATAAGAGACTGAGAAATGACACTTACAATTTTGTGTCTAATCTTTCCATCACTCTCAAGGATTTTTCCCCACACACTTCCAAAATTATGATCTTGATATTTCTTTGCCTACTAGCAGGCATGATTTGCTGTTGTTGTTACAGCTTTGATCAAGCAACTCTAGCAAATAAAGTAGCTCCAGCTCAAGACATCACTTCCCTCTGCTGTTGACAGTACTTTCTTAGCAAAAGTTACTGCCCTTGCAACACAGTAAGTCAGAGGGATCACTACCCACATCTCAGTGGGTTCAGTTCACAGTCTGGCACATTAAATTGTTATTCAAGTGACTGCATTGAAGGGAGACCACGGCATGGGCACACATTCCTCTCTGCTGACACAAATGGGAAAGGACAATCGTCTCTGGAAGAGGAGAAGTCACAAGTAGCTGGGTAGTAGTACTGTCTCACATCACTGTCAGCATGTGCACACAGAATAAGAGTTAAGAGTCCTTTGGCCCATACAGCCATACAATTATTTTATGCAAGACCAAAAAGATGACTGCAGTAAAATTAAGGAAACTTTATGGTTTTATCTATGCTTTATATATGCGTATCAGCTCTCCATTTTTACTAGGTTTTGGTTCCACTTTTCAATGCAAGCAATGCCTCTTTAGAGCCCAATGTCTCTGGCTTCTTCTTCTGCTACAACCCAATCCTGTCAAGCCACTTTTGCAGAAAAGTCTTTCCAGAAGTTTGTTTCATTTCAGTCATTCCTAGCCCCAAAATGTTAAATCCTGCTAATAAGGATGTCACATCCTAAAATAACTTCTTTAGATATCTTTGTATGCATTGATTTACATCCATTTTTAAAAGGAAACTCTGGAGATCAGGGGACTGCTTATCTTACTTTCACGCTCAATGAAAACACTGAGAATACTTCACTACAAGATATTTAAATCCTGGCTTGCTTAGGGACAAGTAACTGATTAGAAAATTAACCAACCTTTAAAAATAATATCCCAATGATTTCTGATTTGTGTGACACCCCGTGAATTATTATAGGCTCTCAAATGAGTAAAGATGGCTTCACGGAAGCAGGAACAGCTGATGTAGAACAGACTGGTTCAGCTAAATGGAGCATGCTGAAAAATAGGACCAACACACAAAGAGCTTCCCTTTATACAGGGGACAAGGAGAATAGAGAGTTGCCAGTCCATGGGGTGCGGCAGAGGCAGGCAACGAGCCACTAAGGCTCAGAGTCAGCCAGTCTCCCAAAGACTTCAAGACCACTTATAGGCACATAAATACACTGTGGAGTGCTTGAGAAACTCTTTGAGGGCTTCTGGCTGAGAAGTTGGTAGCTGTACATGAAAATAGGGCTTTCTCACAGTTTCGCTTATGTGTGAAACCTTCTCTGTCAAAACCTGCCTTCTGAGGCTGGGTATGTGGACGTTACACCTGGATTACTGAAAGAGGTGCCTTCCACCCTGCCCCGGTTCCCTCAATCCTGTTTCTAGCCGTGTGGTGTCACTCTTCTCCCTTGTCCCAGCACTGAAACTTGCCTGCCTTCACAGTAAGGCAATAAACTTGCTGTCTGAACCAGTCACGGCTATTCGGCCTAGCAGAGGGTCAGATGAAGCTCCCAGCTCAGACAGATCAAGGGGCAGAAGCAAGTGCCCAAACTGTGTTCACGGGGAGGAGCAGGACATGTGCCTTTAAGCAGTAACATGCCGTTCCACTGACTCTGCCATCTCATATAATGTGTGCTAAGGGCATGCCTTTCACTAAATCCGCTAGTTTCTGAAAGTTTCTGATTTTCAAACTACGTGTATTTTAATTTCTCTCTTCGGCCTCCAAGATGAGGTTTGAATGACACCCAAGTACAGCTGGTTCTGTAATCTTGCATTTAGTTCTATGAAAACAACTTACTGTGGGTGCTGAGCAACGCCAGCCCAGTGCCATCCTCCCATGTGTCCATCCACTCTGCTGTCAGCTGGTCCTCACTGAGACTGTACGTTTAGGGGTATAGAATTAAGGTTTACATGTCCACCCTGATAAAGGAAAAGCTATCCATGAATCAAAATAGCCTTTATGGGAAAGCGTTGCTTGGGCTTTGTCTGGGAAACAAATCTACTACATCTGTTTCCCTCTTTTTTTCTACCTGTAGACCAAAGTCTTATGCAAACTGCACCTGAAGAAAAGCTGAAGAAGTGGGTCTCTGGGGAATGATACTAGGTAAGAAACATTGGTACATTGTTAATCCTGATCAGAAGAATCATCTTACCACTCAGAAAAGTGAGATCATGTGTTTTCAGAAGTAATTGCTTGAAGGATGTATGACCACCGCTGTCGGTTTCTCCTCTCAACTGGATTAACCACTTTTTGACTAACCGCCATAAGAAATGCATTTAACAAGTAAATCACTCTGGACCCCAGAAAACCTTAACATTGCCTTTCCTCTCTCTGGAGAGGAGCGCTTTATTTTACAACAGTTGATGCTGTATAATCTGAGCAGCTTTCTCCATTCAGCTCAGAGACAGAAACCTGAGTGGAACCAACATGTGCAAGTGTAGATAAATGGCAAGATCTTAATCAAAGTTTTTAATCTGCAACTTCAGTGTATTGTAAAACAAAACCTATTCAGTCACTGCCATTAGTTACGCAACAGAAAATGAAAGTGTACAAATGGTTTCTTTTTCCCCAAAGAGTAAGGAGGATTAAAAACATTACGGACAGAGTAAGGAAGCAGAACAAGGACTCGGTTTCTTTGTTAAACAGCATACCTAATTTAGTTGGAGACCAGAAAAATGTCAAACTTGTCAACTACACGGCTTCATTTCTGGAAATGTTGAGCACATGCCGTTCTCCATTCAGTAAAATTGAAAGGGAAGAAGTTCACACTGACAAATCTGGCCCTGCTATTCAGATGCCTAATCGTGGAGCTAAGCATCTAAGCTTAGACCTTACATTTAAAAACCTGCCTAGAAGCATACGTGCTGTATACTCCTCTCAGTTGTCTCTTAATCCACTGTCTGTTTTTTGGGGTTTTTTTATTACACAGCCACCTCTGTTCCAGGGTCCCAGTAGCCATGATTACTCCATGTGCCTTGCCTGATCAGAACACAGCTCCTTTAAACAAGTTTGCTTTTCAGCCTCTGCTTTATAAGAAAGTAAAAAATACAACTCTTTTCAGTGCCAAGGTCATTAAAAATTACATTCTTATTCTGTGCTTCAACCAGAGATCTCCTCCTTGCACTTCCTGGATGTGACACAGCTGTCTACGGTTCTAAAAATAATCCTGCTCTTTTCTGACACACTGCTAGCCTGCATGTGCATCCTGCATGTGCATCCTGCATGTGCTAGTTACCCACACAGCCGTGCTGGACTTCTTGGAGCTCGTTAAATATAACCATGTGCCTTCAAATAAGAGGCTTATATTCACATTCCAGTGAAGCCACTAACAAATCAAAATATATCTTTGCAATGCTAATCCTCAAGCAACCTTTGGATCATCCCCACTACTTGCTTCTAAATACATAATTTACTTTCATTACATTACGTTTAATCCGTCCATGTCCGTTCCTCCCTTTCCATTATAAAGGCAGCATATTGTGCCTATTAGGTACTGAGCTACTGCAGCTGGGAAGGCACATGGAACTCCTGCACTGGCAAACTACCTCTTAATTCAGGTTAACCTGACTCCTGCTGTATTTTAAGCAATTTTTTTTTCTGGATTGGAAGGCAGTTAAGGAGCCCTAGCTAAAAGAAGCAGCGCTGGGTGTGGTCAATATATTTATGTGAGCAGTGACTACAATTTCTGTCTTAATTCCAGAAAATATAATTATACTTCATACAGAAAGAGCAGACTGAAACAGGAAAGGAAGCTTTCTTATGCACCTACTAAAGGGAAATCACAAAGACTAGAATTTGAAAGGATTAGTAACTGCTTTGCAACTAAAACAATGAAAAGAGATTGCATTTCCCCTTTCTTTATTCCTCGTTGTACCATATATTGTAACTATGACCCTTTGGGCTGGGTTGGATCCCCTACAGCAGGGCTGACTGGACACTGCAGTTATACAAGGCGATGCAGTATGTTCTACTCCCCAAGGTCCATTAGACCTTTCAGCTACTGGAAGAAGATAGGAGCACGATCCAAGTCAGTTAGATGAAAGCAGAAACAGTAACTTCAGTGAGACAGGCTCTGTAGGGAGAGGTGATGTGTTTTCATTGGACCAACTGATAGAGTTGAAAAAAAGCAGACCAGCTTTTAGGAACACAAACCCTCCTTCACTAAGCCTAGCACCACTGGCCGAAGGGGAGGCGGAACAATAGCTCTCTTCTCTCAGGAAGGTTAACCATCGCTGTGGGACAAGTCTAGCAAAGATTTTATACTGTCTGAATCCAGCTATTTATTTTTTTGCGTGGCATTTATATTTTCAATTTTTATATTATTAAAAGCTAGTTTAAACTAAATTTGTCGACTACTGCAGCACAGCAAGAATTCATACAATTCAACTATTGCATTTTTTGCAGTACCTGCCTGGAGATAAACCTGCACCTCTCCCTGCTGCTTAGCACAGGTCTTTTTGGTAAGATGTCTCTGCCTCTTAGTCTCTGTGTCTTGGAATAGGATTTCTCATTACCCAAGATTATATCAGCTCCTGCTAATAATTTTTCACTTCGTGTCCTTAACCTTCTGCAGCTGACATCCCCATCATCTTTGCAGCAACTGAGCTGTCAAATGGAAGGCTGGGGCTGGGATCGGAGAGAGGGCACCAGGAGGAAGACAGTGAGTTTGTATGGAGCAGAAAGCTGGTGCTTGTGTGCATCTACCTGATTATAACAGTAGAGAAGCAAACAGAAAGAGCTGCATCTTTACAGTTAGAAGAGTGAAATTCTCATGCAAAACAAAATGTATCTTCACTATATATCCAGTCTACCTTTCATTTATTCAACATTCCTTTCTTTTTTGTTTTCTCATTAAATAGGGAAGTTGGGTTGTGAATGGCTAACATAAAATTTTAAGAGAAAAAAACTGTAACAAACACACACCTGCAAGTTTGCAATCCAAACTCTATTCTTTTAAAATCCAGGTAGGACACCAACTATGTAACTGGGAGCAAAACAGACATCTTGGGAGAAAAATCTTATTATGAAAGGTGATTTGAGGGAGAGTAAGGCCTCAGGTTTGCTTTTAAAAGCAAGAAGATAAAAAGCTCCCTCACCTATCAGAGGGAGTCTACTTTTTCCCTTCCTAAGCACGCTAGTGAATTTCAGGCTGGATGTTTCTAAATCACTGCTAAATATATTAACAGTATGCCAGTGTTTAGTAGCACAATATTGCTCAAGAGCAAGCCCCTCAGCAGTCCAACTGTATAAATATATACAGCCAGTTATGAAATCCATCATTACCTTTTGATAGATTTTGCAGAAAATGTGACAAACTAGACATGGGTTAGGCATTAGCGGTACTCCAAAATGTTATAAAACACTCTTCTGAAGCTCCTATTATAAAAGACATTATAAAAATGAGTTTTTTAGCTTAATACTTAACCAGCATTGACTATCACTAACTTTTTAAAAAAAGTTTAATAGAAACTATGGGTAGCCCAAGTAAGGCTTTAATGTTGCTTTAGCCCCAGGCCATCACTGGGCATTCATTTCACGAAATGAGACAGAGAGAGGATACATTCCTGCTGAATTGCAGCTCTGTCTTGAAGGTAGATTTCCTGCAAGACAAACCTCCTTTTCATACATGTAACAGCAGCAAACCACTCTCCTTCAACCTCAAACCCGAGTAGCTGTTCACCCATCAACAGGAAAACTCCTCTGGCACAGTGCCCCCAGGGCCTGCAAGAACTTAGCAAGTCGTACAAAACCAGATGCAAAATCTGTCAAACAAGTGCTGAGTTACCAAACTTGAAGGTAACACAAAGCTTTAACCGAGTATCTTTAAGTGAAGGTATATTTCCTATTCCTCCGGGGAAGATGAGAAAAAACTTGTGTATATTGTTCTAAAGGGTTTTCAGGGACAAGGCTAACAAAGATAACTTACCATCAGTCACTCCGATTTTAATCAGAATCATATGGATCTGCTCTAATTTTTAAATACCACCCTGGTATCTATGCTAGCTTTTCCACTGGAACTACATCAATGGTAGCTTTTTAAAGTAAAGAATGCTAAAATAAGCAGCAAAGCACTTGATGGCAGAAGAGGACCAAGGTCCATCTTGTCACCATGGTTTAGTCATATGTAGACTATGAAGTAAAATAAAAAGCAGAAAGTAAAACACCGGGATTTGTACAGTACTGCTCCAATTGCGACGGCACACAGAAGGTGATGACTACATGTTGTTAAAGATGCCAAGTCTCTGATATCTCTCAGAAAAGCCAAAACTGAATGAAATACATATAATTAGCAGGAAAGCATATTAAAGTGATATAGTGAAAACTAGAATAAGCAAAGTTCCCACCAGGTAAGTATCAGTAATTTTTATTAAACTCTACTTTTACCTCAGGATTTAAAAGTTTGGCTAAGTAAATTATCACAGTGCTTGCAGCAAAACCATCTAAACTGAAAGTCTCTCTTACCCCTTCCTTCTCTTTGTTGTTTTACAATCTCCTGAAGAAAGATTCAGTCCCCCTAACATAAAACTCTACATATACTTGCCTGTGAAGGAAGGAGTTGGCTGGTGCCAGTTACCCTACTCTGGCATTGTAATAGCTAACCTGCTTTTGCTCCTGCCCTCCTCCCCAGTACCACTGGGAGAGCATCAGGACTTCTCTGCTAAGGGGTGGGAAACAGGTCTGAGCAGTGGTGAGGGAAGTATGCGCAGTTTTAGCATAGGGCAAAGGTGAGACCAAGGAACCTCGGCACTGGGGACCTTTGTGCAGGACAGAGAAGGACATGGAGAACGTGCAGAGACTGGAGCTTTCAGGAAGGACGTACGTGGGGGAAAGAGAGAGGGGTGAAGGAAAGCACACAGGCAGTTTGTCAGTGGGCAAGCACCTGCATACGTACATGAGGATCCCTATATTTGCCCAGGAGAGGGGAGGCAGGCAGCCTCCCTCATTTATGTCATGAGTTCAGCCCCAAAACATGCAAACTCCTTGAAATATTTATATAGACAGAAATCCAAGGGGCACCATTTTGTCTTACACACACCTAGATCCCCAAAGTGTATGCAATTCAAGCAGAAGATGAAAAAAGACAAGAACAACTGTTCTCCCCTGCAATAAACAGATATCAGTCAAGTGATTGAAAATTTATTCCCACCCTACACATGGTATCCAAAGAAACAATACATACAAAGATCTATTTATCCCACAATTACACAAGCCTCCTGGATTTAATATTTTGAACCATATGACAAAGTTCAAGATACTTTATTTGTTAGATACAACAGGTAAACCTCAAAGGAGAGTTCTTGAACGTATGAAAAAAACCCCACGTCCCTTAAGTGATCTCCATGACTTATACATTCCAGCAACAGACTATTTATAATGTATTGTTTTAATGATGCTGTTAACCTTCTCTTGCAGATCTGCTCCTCTCCTTAAGGAGTCTTTTGTACTTTCAGACACTTTATATTTACATCAGTCTCATCCCAAATATTGTTGTCATACAGGCTTCTAATTCAGTTGTTGTTTTCTAACTATAAGAGTCTTTGCAGTCTATCTACATTTTAGAAGAACTTGTGCACAGCACAAATTAATGCAAATGGCTTTCTCAGTGTACGTACTGAAGGATATGCATCCAGAGGTTGACTGTCTGAACACATCTTTCAGTAGTCCAGGCTGTATTTTTAAACTATAGATTTATAAAAACGTATACAAAAAATTATCCTTGGACCAGTACAATGTCTAAGACACAGTTGGTAAAGATGTAAAATAATTCAGGTATTTCTAACTCTGAAATGATATAGAGTATTATGGTGTAAACTTAGGTTACACAGAAATAACTTTTTCTTAAATCAAGAACTCTGTAACAGAATAAATAATGTACAAGCTTGAGAAGATCTGCATTGTTTCTTACACATAGACTTGTTACCTATATCGTAAAAAGCTTAGAGAAACTAAATATCATTTCTGTCGGTGGTTGTAAAACTTAAATACCTGTTTTTGTTCACGTAATTCCCCTCTTTACATCTGCTAGAGGTAGATGAAGATAAAATGAACCCCAAAATGTAAGGATTAAGATACTGCAAATAAATTCTAAACCCGCAAATCTAGTGAACATATGCTCTCACCAGATTTACTGAAAGCGGTTATTTTTTCTTTCTTTTTTTAAACAGAACAGCACTCAACTTCTTCCTTCCATGTTGTCAAAATCAGTGCTTGATACTGGCATAAAATAATTTTCAAAGCGTTCCCAAATTAGAGCAGAAGCAGGTCCCACCTCACACTCTTCAGTCACTCTGATACGTTTCCGGGGACTGTCGGTTGAGGAAACGCTGCCTACCCAGCACTGCCCAGACAGACCCTGGGCCTCCCCCTCGAACGACAGCAGACAAATCTGCAGATCCCACCGAGTGTAACTCTTGGGGAAAGGTGTGGGAGCGAGGGAGGTGGGGATGAAGGCAGGAGAGAGAACTGGGCAACCTTCATGTCTATTACAGATGGTGACCTTTCCGAAGATTTCTCCAAACATATTTTTAGCATGGGTGTCTGTGTGCAAGGGCTGCAAAATATTTGGTTATTATCACAAAATCAGATATTTTATTAGGCTCACGAGTATTTACAAGATCTCATGTAACGACTTGGTTTTGGCATAGAGAAAATTATAAAGCAGTAACAGAATTTTCTAAAACATGAATGACTTCATTAATGTCCCGATGGACCAAAAGAAGAACTTAAGATGAACTGTTTAGATCTGATTTCCTACTTTTCTATAGCTTGGCCTGTGGCTTCAAGTTTTCCAATATCTCGTCTGGTCTCTCTCCACCTGTAATTTTATCTACTTTCTTCAGCCAAAATTTATCAATGTGTTGAAGCCAAACATACATAAGCAAGCATAGAAGAAATGGGAATGAGCTTGGCGGCCCTTTTTAAAACTACTGAACAAAGTATGGTTCCTCTTCATTGTTCACCAGACAAAAAGGAGGAAGCATCATGACATACCAGAATATCTGCATAAAAATGCCTCCAAGTTTCTTCACAACAGTAATACTGGCATGACCACAAAGACAGGATTCCTTTTCTTTCTCTCTCTGTATTATAACTGTAGCCATCATGATCTCATTTGGTATGCAAAAAAATATAATTACTGCAGTACAATTTCCACAGCAATTTGAAGTGTGCCATTTTCTCTTTTAAGTTACCATTTAAATTTAATGAAAACGGTAGGATGGACTGAGATGGCAAACCCCCAGCATTTTACATAATTCAGTTTGTTTGGTTTAGTTACAGAATAACGATCCTGGCGGTTAAACTAAAACCGTAGATCTAAATGAACAAGGCAATTCTGTGCACTCTAGAATCAATGCATATTTAAATACTTGTTTTCCTTCACAATATTATTAATCTCCAGAAACCCTTGCTTTATGGACGCTGAACCAATTTACTCTTACTGCTTTCCTGCTCGCTAAGCTTGAAGTGGGTGTAAGCTAAAATGCCCAACAATGTGCACAGAATCCCAAGGCCTTGATTAACAGACAGCGGATCCTTAAATAAGAGGCACCCTCCCAGGAGGGTGATGCAGAACTTGAAATGTCCAAACATGTTATACCTAGACATCTGTTAAGGATAACAGCAAATACCAGGATTATTTTTTGTAAAAAGAAACACTTGGGAACATCATTAATTACATCCAAAGCATGCAATGGTATGTCACATTGACTTCAACTCATGCAACTTTCCTGCATCTCTGCGGCTATAAGAATTAAACTCCAGGTAAAGCCTTTCACCCGTTGTACACTACAAACTAACTGACACGCCAACACTTCCTCAAGGTAGCCAACGTGTGGGTAAATATTCTTTGTAGGTATGAAGGTCACATCAGTAAGTTAACCGCTGTATCTATACAAACCCCCAACAAAGAAACAAAATATGCTAAAACATGAACATGCTTTTCCAGCTTCATCATTTAAGATAAGGCAGGCAGGTTACCAAACAATTTTCCCACAGTCAATCAGCCCAAATGAACGCTAATGTAATTAATCTAGAAACAGGAGAAACAACTAATGTTACAAAGGATACGTGACAGGTGACGTATTTCCAATGATCCAGTAAATGGACAAGTTTACCATAAAGGCTATTATACCAGACAGCAGTACCATTATCTGTGGATTAACGGACACAGTCAGTAATCCGACAGGCTTTTGGCAATTTGTAGATACGTTTCAGGTTATTTAGTTAGTTTCCCTTACTTACAAATGCAAAGTATCAGGCAAGAAAAACATATCGAGAACAAAAATAGAAACACCTTCAAATCAGTACAGACATTGGTGATGTGTGTAAGTAGTTCAGGGTACGATGTCCATAAATATATACTGATATAACCACAAGCCTTTTCTCCTTTACTCTCAGTGAACATATAAGAGCGATTTGGAAAATCTGGCTACTCATACACACAGAAGCTGTATTCTTTACCTCTGAGACAAAGTCTTACTTATGGTCACTCCAAAAAACTATTTTGGAAAAATATCCGATTTTATTATTGCAAATACTTGCTATTCCATTCATAAACTGCAGTGCTATGAGAAATGACCCATCACTGAGTGGCACGACCAGCAGTGGTAAAAATATGCCACTGGCTCTTTTTTGGACAGAAGGATAAAGAGAGAAATTATAGCCTTCTTGGTGAAAATAAACCTGCAATTCTAGAGAACAATCCATGCTGGCATCCTTCCACAGAAGAGGAGTTGAGCGTGTCAAAAGTGAACATGCTTGTGTCTTTTCTGAGTGGACAGTAGGAGCTGGAACTAGGGCACTTACATATTTTTAATTTAATACACTAGGGGAAGCTTCTGGATTTTGTCAGATTTTCCTGTTGTTCAGATGCCCTCTAAACAGAAACAAGAATAAGGATGTAAATCAACTGACAGACAGACTCCTCTGGGAGGAAGTGGGGCAGACACAACAAGTTTTTTTTTTTTTTCTCTTGCACATGCCCCTCTCATCTCATCAAAGTCAATGACTGTAAAAAAATCTGTTTCACAAAGAAACAGATCTTAGTATCAAATGTAACAACATCAATGATGATTATTTATTTAAATAAAGTCAATAAAAGCCTTACCACAGCAGAAAGCGTCCAGGGCCCAAATATTCCCCCTTCTCCAAAGACTGGCTCAAAGAAGGGTATGATGAACAACAACATAGCCGAGGACATTGGTGCCTGATAGTACAGCAACTGCATAGAGTTTACCTGCAACTCATGTTGCTTAGCTCCTACCCACTAAAACCAAAAGAGAAAGCTGTTAAACATGAGGAAAAAAACCCCCCATAAATGGAAAACTTGAGCAAAAGCGAACTGGCTACTAACAGAGGGAGTCTCATGTGGACAATACTACATAAACGGACTGCTGAGCATCATCTTCCACCTTTGCCTAACCAGAGGCCCACACGTTTGTCTCTTGCGAGCGCACAAGCCATAGACCACAGTCACGGGAGGAGGAAAGCGTATGCAGGGGCAGTGAAAACCCTGTTATGAGCCTAAACTTTCCTTTCCCATAGCTTAGGGGTAAGGTGTTACACTTGAGGAAGAACAAAAAAAATAGCAGAGCTAGGAAGAAAATGCCAGCTCCCTTTTATTCTCCAGAAAAATTCCAGGTCCTGTCTACGATGGAGCTGAGCACCTCTGCCTAAGCAGAGATCTGCTTTTGCTCCTTCTCATTTTCCTCCACACAGAAGCTAACAAAGCCAGTAAACGTTTGGCTTTTTTTTTTTTGCCAGCTTATTCCAAATTTACTGGATTTCATTTCAATATTGACTATAATTGTAGCACACTTTTAAGAGACAACATTAGTTATCTATGGATACAAAGATAGATGCTATAAGCAAAAGGATGCAGCTTTATATTATACTTAAAAGTATGTTTACATTAATACTTCATAAACCACATTCACGGGTAACATGGATTCCAGGGTATACAATATAAGCTTGGTAAGTTTTTTTAAGAACTACAGGATAATTTCACTCAGGTACTATCATTTCTCCAGTACACACACCATCACCTAAAGTTACTATGCAGCATCTCTCTCCTCCTCCTGCCCCAAAACAGGAAAAGAGACCATTATTTATCATCTTGCACACTACAGGTCAAAGAGCCTCACTTCTTTTGGGGGCACAGTACATCTGTTACAAAGAGATTCATGCTTAAATTGATGATGACTATCACATCAACATGACAGGGGACTCTAATTTGGGATGCTTTTACAATCATGGATGACAACGAACTGGTCATGAGCTGTTAGTGCAATGTTACAGCAGAAAGGGCTAAGACAGTCCTTGGACATATCTGTTTTTTCAACCACAATCAGCCAGAAAGGTTATATTGTGCCTATATTTGGCATTAATGCATGCTCTACAAAAACACCTTAGACTGTGTAGAGTCGAAATTGAAGAAGGATGCTGATAAAATGTAAATAGCTCAAGGATAAACCATGGGATTAACTGAAGGACTGGAAAGTGTCCTTTATAGGGAAAGGCCCAAATGCAAGGCACTTGCTTCAGCAAGGAAAGGATCCGTGCTCTCTAGGAAAAGTTTTACCGATGAAGCGATCTTTATTCCTTGAAAATATCCTCATGACCGCGTTAAAGACGACACCCCAATTTTTAGCAGCGAAGACAATGAATTCCTTAAACGATTTACTAGGGGTTGTGGTGGATTATCACAATTCGGGTTTGTTTTTTTTTTTTTTTAAATAAATGACGGAGTACGGAGGGCTTCCTGAAAGGCAGGATGCTGTTCAAAGGTGATCTAACCGAGGGACAGCAGGCTGAAGA
>WAAD01007162.1:12665-45205 GCA_013389945.1 Fregata magnificens
ATGAAACAGCTGTAATGGCAGTAGAAGGGTTTCACTACTGTAGAAGTATCCAAGTCACAGGAAAGGGCACTGCATGCACACTTGGAAAACATAGATGAAGCAGAGAAAAGATTTCCTGTTCCCCACAATAGAGAGCTCAGCTGCTGTTTGGTAAGGCAGGACTTAACTCTCTTTCCCAGGATGCATAAATGAAAAAGTCTTGCACTGCTTTCCATGCCCCCTACCAGTTTTTCCCATTTCTTAAATGAAATTATTAAAATGCCAGTGAAGACTAATGGGCCATCTGATCTTGTATCCTTACTCCAACAGGAATTAAAGCCCAATGTTTCTTAGGAAGGTGAAGTAAGTTCATAATGTATGCAAAGCCCCCCACATTTGCGGCATGCAGGAAATGTGTCCTATCCCTGATGGCGATCATTTTTATAGCGTGGTAACCTTTTTCAGGCAAGAATATCTGCAAGTGCCTTGAAGCATAGGGAACATTTATGGATCTACAAAAAATGAATAATAATAATAATAGTCAGTGCCCTTAGCCATGAGATTTGATAGACCTTATAATTTAATCTTAACTGGTGCAGTATGTCTGGAGATAATAGTCTTTTTTCATATGCACAATCCTACTACATGCCACAAAATATCATGCTGTAGTAGTTTTAATATCCTTCAAAAGTAGAAACAAGGCAAGAGTCACCTTTCCATGCAAATACATATTCTAGTTGTAATAACGTGAAGTATAGAGAGAAGTAAGGACAACTGCAGTTTTATATCATTACAAAAAAACCCCAGCTCCAGGCATATTTAATCTCTTGGAAAGTGGAAGGGTGTGGTCTGCTAGGAAAAGTTAAATATGTCAGATTATGTCTCTTAGTGCAGTACTTCTGATGTTTCTGAGTGTCTTTTAGACCCATCTTCTAGGAACTGATAGCGGAGTTTTGCTTAGGATTGTTTCTTTACATCATGTCACTTCCCTCTGTTTCTTGTAGAAATACCAAAGATACATGTATAGAGTGATAGGAAAAGACCTAGCTTTTACTGGGTAAATCGTCACAAAATTGAATCTGAGCAGAACATTTCCATTTCTGTGGAAACATGTCAACATATATTGGCCAAATTTACAGTTGCTTCTTGTATAAACCTGCTGTTTTTCTCCTAGTGAAATCAATCCTTGAAATCAAGGTTGTTCAAGAATGGGGAAATGTGATTTCAAAAATTTTGTAATATTACTCAAAGTGATGTTATTAAAGGAGACACATTTTAACAGCTACTTTTCAAAAGTTTCTGCCCATTTTGGCTTATCAGTGTTAATATCTCCTATTTTGCTGTGTACAGAAATTCAGTGTGTTTGTAAGTGCGTGTCCATGCTTGAACAAACATTTCTACATGTTAAATGGGTGATAGATAACTCACTGTTCTGCAAATGCATCCATGCAGCCTCTTATTGATGCACAAAATGGAAGATGACTAGTACCTTGGGTTTTTAGATAGAAATGATAAGGGAAAAGCAGTCCTTTCCTTTCTGCCAAGACAGTATATGTGCCAGAATTCTCTCTATCTTTTTTAGTATATATATTTTCATAAACCAAATCAAATCACAGTGATTAGCACTTCTGGCCTTGCTTTAGCAAGGTACTTCAGCATGTGCTTAGTTTTAAATACAGGAGTAGCATTGGCTTCAATAGTACTGCTGAAGTGTTTCAAGTTATGTAAATGCTGAAGTACTTCAGCAAATTGGAGCAAAAAATACTGATAATATATGTATGATAAGGTTTGAGGAGACATATCCAAGACTGACAGCAACTGTGTTTTAATTGTCCATATTTTCCCTAGCATATTTCTGTATCAAAGTCATGTTACAAGTCAGACATATTCTGCTACGGAATTTTAGCCTAACAGTTATCCACTGTCACAACAACCAAAATTATCAAATGTATTGATATTAGAAGGTTGCAGCCTGAAATGTCTATATTTAAATAAAAAATGTCGTATTTTCCATGGTATTGGTACAATGTTTAGGAAAACATGTGAAGCTGAAGTCCAAAGGATGAAAGAATCTGAAGTATATCTTTACAGCAAACCTAAGGAAACCTGTTCAAAACTGAATATTTTTTGTCTTTCAATATGAAAATGATAGTGTCTGAGTTTCCAATTTTCTGACTTGCAGGGGCAATTCAGCAAGAATCTTGTGTTTCAGTCACCTGCTCACGGATGTAAAGAGTCAAAAGAGCTCTTTCTTGATCTTGCTTTTGCGAGCACGCCTCCTCTAGGCTCATTAATAGTTTATGTTAATTTATTTTTAAAAGTGAGTTTCTTCTTTGATCTAAAGCTTATTTAAGATTATATTTAGAAAACACATTTCCTTACTAAGTAGCTTTCCCACCTAATGCACAGGAAGAATGCGATACTGTAAAGTTGAGCCATGGGGTCAGACATAGTCATGAAAGGCAGTTGGTGCTGAATGCTTTGGATTAGATGAGCCAACTAGCAACACTCATTTTAGTTCAGCAATGGCATCTTCCACATCTCTCTGGTTTCAGAGAACATTGCTGCATAAAATTGTATATCGCTTCTGAAATTGGTCTTCAGAGTCAAAAGCTTTCTGGTTGCTCAGAAGCTGAGGCTGAAAGACAGGAGAAAAATATCACAGCATTGCAATTTATTCTTGAAACATGCTGGTTTCATATTTCTTTAGCTTGGTGGCAAAACCAGAATGATCAATACGCAGAATGGAAACAGGTGACAAATACCAACTGACACAGATGCAAAACAAGTCTTAAGACCCATGTAAACTTCCAGTTTGAGAGCACAATGCTGTAGGAGATCTCGTTAGTGTGTGCTTACATGGAACAGAAAGGGGAGCCATTCGAATAATATAAACATTGTATTAAGCAAGTCAGCCTTATCACAGCTGAGTAACATTGGGTGTCTGAGAGACAGCATGCAGAAAGATGCAATTCTGAGAAGATACTACATTAAAGTAGAGCTGTGCCTTCAGATCTGCTCTCATTACCTGGAAAGAGGTTGGTAGCACTTGTACAATCTTGGGTGGGAAGTGCAACTACTCAGTGTTCTCCCTCATGCAAGACTGGTTTTACGAAAATTACACCTATCCCAAAAAATCCCAGATTTCTGACAGTGGTTTTCCATTGTTTCAGATAAAGTTTGTAAAATAGCCTATTTTCAATGCGCTTGGCTCCTTGGAGTCTGGAGACCCTGACTTTCTCACACTTGGAGAGTTAGTTACAACCGTAATGCTGTCTTCAAGAAGGCTGAGTAGCAAAGGGGAGGACTAAAACACTGGTAGGAAAGATGGTTCTGCATTTTCTGGTTTGGCATGGAAATTAGAAAGGCTTTCCTTTCTCTTGCTGCCAGGACTTATATTCAGGGCATTTAAATTCACATTTCCTCTCATTAACAGAGGACATCAAGACCTTCTCTCCCTATCCATGTAATAATCTCCAGACTGATTAGTGAACTTCCTCAAGAAAAGACATAGGTTTCAAGTCCGACTTCAGTTCTGAGGCAAGGCTTGGGTCTTCTGCATTTCAGGTGAGTAATCCAAACATGAGATCTTTGGCTAGGTGGTGGGTTGGTTTGAGAGAACACAATCTCTGAATGAATACATCCACATCTGTCCTAGAAGTGATACAGGCTGGGGTGTGCTGAATCCAAGTGTCTCATCGTGAAAGAAGTAACAAAGGTAACAAAGATCATGGTATTGCCAAGTTTGAGATGGTATGTGTAGAGAAAGAAATTTTGGGTACTTAGAGAATGTAATCATAAACCATGCAGAGATTTGAGGGACTGGTGCTTAAAAAAAATAAGAGGATCCCTTATGACTTTCCTCTTGCCACATCTGAAGATAAGACTGAACCTAGGAACCTTTATTTCCACCCTTCTGTATATATACCATGCTAGTAATTCAATTAGGGCAACATATTTGTGCTGAAGACATTTTCGCTACAGTGATTAGCACTGTTCCTGTTACAATTAGGAGTAAGAAATGTTTACAAATGTCTGCGGGGTAAAAGGACCCCTAAGTAATTATTATAATTGCACAAGAATTGCTTATAATTGCTGGACTTCCCAGAAATGACTTTCAGAGGAAATCCGTGTAGCCAATTGCATTACTGCCTCCTCAGATCAATATTATATTAGTCCCAGTGCACGGATACCCACAGGGCAAAGTAGCAAACTATTAGCATTTCATTAACAATATACCACATTGCAAGACTATTACTCAAACAATTGATGACCCAGACAGGACATATCTTCAAATGTTTATGAAGAACTAGTAATCTCCTCCTCTTCTTTTTCTTCCTTTTTTTTCTTTCTTTCTTTTCTTCACTGCCTTTTAAAGTAAAATTTGCCATGATTTTCAGATTTCCATGCATTAAACTCTTCCATTAATAACAGAATAAATGCATCAGGTTAGCAACAGTGTAATTGTTTCCAGTGTATTTTTTCCGATGAGTTTTAATACTAATATGAAAAAAAAATCAAACCCAACACCTTTAGGTTATATCCAGACTGATTCCCGCCGCCCCCGACAGGCAAAATTGCTGCTAATTAGTGGCAGGTCTCTAGGTGAAATATTTCTTGTGCACTGTTGGGGTCCAATTCATTTGCCCAGGTTTTCCGTAAGGGCTGCTATCTGTCAGAGGGGCACTTAAGCTCTTCCCAGCTCAGGCTCCGTTTAAATTTAGATGAAAGTGTAGCATCTTTCTGAACAATCCAGTCACTCGTATGTCTACAACAGAGAGGAAAAGAGAAAGTCATAATATCAGTAACATGACCTTGCTGAAGAACCAGAAATAACTCGGAGATGGAGCCACTGGTTTAGAAACATATATATATGTATTAGTATCTAATTATTTAATAAATACAGCAGATGCTCCAAAGGTCCATCAGTCTGCTAAAGCAAAATGAAAGCAAGCAAAAAAATGTTAAATATTTATATTAATTGCCAGCATTAAAACTCCAAAGTTTTGTTCCTATGTCCATGTTTAAGTGTTTCCTAAATGTTTGGTTTTAGCTTGGAAAAGGCCCTGAGCACCCAGCACTTCCTATTGAATTGAAGTTATTTATTCAGGAAATTGTCTAAGATTTGCAGCTTTAAATTTTAGGCTTCTGTCTTTCTAAAGACCAAGACATTTGGAAAACACAAATAGAGTGAGTATTTTTTCAGTTGTTTTGCAGAGGAAATAAATTATTTAAACCCAAATCTGAATTTAAATGAATATGCTCTTTTGAAAAATTAATTAAAATCAAGGTTTTTTTGCAAAGGTATCCAAAAGAACATTGTCTTTCAGATCATTCAGCTACTTTGTGTATCTTATAAGCTTGCCCAAACAGCTGTGTTCAGGTCCGTAAAATCTCTGTGTTATCAGCATACGTTTGGGGTTTTGGCTAGTGCATATTTAAAATGGATTACTCCACAAATATTAAGGTCATAGTTTTGCACGGGACAGAGACCCCAAGAGGTTAAGATGAAATGTAACGCAGCTGCCTTCATACAATTTTCTCTGTTACCACTGCAGATATAAAGCTTTATAATTCATGGACTGTTTGCGTTTCATGTATGCATTATAGAAACAGCCTCTGGTTGATAGAGAGGGAGCTGACAAAGATTATTTTTCTTTATTTATATGTATATAAACTGTTTTAATTGCTTTGCTGTACAGAATGTTTGGGGCTAGTCATATTATTGATATCATTGTCCTATTTTATCCATGGCCACAGCTGGTAGTTTTGAAATTCATTCTAACTATTTTTTTAGAATATAGCTTTATTTTCTTCTGAGTTGCATATAATTGGAGTCACCTTTGCTGTGAGGGGTAAGTGAATAAGATCTCAGGCAGCAAATGGAAAAATAGCCCATTACAAACTATTCAGTAAAAATTTAATGCATTTAATACGTTATATTGCCTATACCATAGTAACAGCTACCATTAAAAGGAGGAGTTTTGCATGAGCCTGATCTTAGACTATAACAATTTCCTATTATTTTCTAAGAGTTAGTCCAAATGAAGAATGCATGTATAGGCTTAGATTTGGTATGAAGTTAAGGAAAACAGTAATAGATGCTATTTGATAGCCTGATGTTTCCAACAGCAATTAATCAGATGATTTAGTAGATGATTCTGTAAAGTTAGAGGTCTGATCCTGTGGCTGTGGCTTCTGCACCGGAGTCTATGTTATGGACCAGGGCACTTGTACCAAGCCAAGATCAAAAGAGTACCTGCTATGTGACACTACCAAAACACATCTGAGAAAAATGGAAGAAGCTTTAGAAGTAAACACAAAAAACCCATCCCACCCCCCAAAAAAACCCCAGAATGAACCGCACCACAAAGAAACCCCAAACTGAAAATATTGTCTCAGAGAATATTCCTCAATTAACTAAGAATGTTGTATTACCAGAAGTGATTGTTGCTTTGGCATTGAAAATTACCTCCTTTACCACCAGTTAAACCTATTCTAAATTTTAAACACTTAAACTAATCCCTTTTAGATAGGCATCATAGAGTATGCCTGCATACTGCAGAGCTAGCTGTACATTTGCCAGTCTCAAGCTGGCTGCAGCGCAGCCCTGCAGGGGTGGTTGAGGCTGGTGGGGCGGCAGCAAGGTTGGTCAACTGAAGCACAGTTCCTCACTCACAGCTCTGCTGCTTTCAGTAAACCGGACTGTATGTGTTAATATCCTGTACTAGCCCACTTGGAAACTTTGACCGTAACTGGGATGAAGGTTTGGGTTTGGGAGGATTTTACATTCGATGAATGGACTAGTTGTGTCATGAGTATAGACACACCAACATCTGGTGAAATATTTTTAGGATTAGGGTGTCTTGTAAGTAAAGCTGTTCTAAAATTTCTATTGTGCCTTTTGTTTTTAAGTAAGTATTGTGTTTCACGCTCTAAACTCCTTATTCAATATATCTGGGCTCCTGATCATTACCGCGTATCTTTCTGAGGAATCCTAGTTTAAACAGAACAGGTAAAATAGGCATGTGCAAAAAATCTTTTTGATTTCAGCTGTCTTGGCTCATTCTGAATCATTCTTAGAATACTTGTGGCATCAAGACAGAGAGGCATGAAAGGCTAATGATACTGCTAAGGCTACAACTACGAGCTTTATCTCTCTTTTCTTCTGATCTGGAAAAAAGATTCACTGAATACAACATTCTGTCATTTTGTCTTATCTATCACCCTATGAAATTCGTTCAAATATATCACAGTCATCACTGGTCACCACAGGCTTCTTTCTGTTATACTGCCACTACAAGGGATACACATCGGAAACCAACAATTAGGGAAGTGGAAGGGTTAAAGAAACCTAAGGATATTAGTGAAGGTGTCAGGAAAATTAATTTCGTATCTGAGTTCTGTTTTTGTCTGCTAAGATCTCCAGGAAATGTTCAACATGTTATCTTAGCAATTTACACTTTTTTTTGAATGTGATTTATCCTTATCCATTTACAGCAGAGTTCCCGCTGTTCACTTTATAGTTTTGTTTTTCGTTGTTTTGGTGAGATATGACATTAATTTGCCTTCACATCTTTTATTCGTTTTAACTATGCAAAAATTCTCTAAAATATATTACCACATGAATTCTGGAAAAGACAACATATAATTTTACTAAAGACTGAACATATATATATATATACACACACACACACACACACATATTATTAAGAAACACAGAAATCTGTCTTGGAAGAAGATGTGACAATATTTGTACATCTTAAAGTCACACTTTTTAAAATGAAGGTGAAAGCATCTGTGAACCATAATATCTAATCTACATGTAAACTGGTGGTTTTTCTGTTCATCCTAGAGTGATGCTTGGCATCTGCCTTCTCTAGCTCTCACGTGAAGGTTGCATTGCAGTGTGCAAGCATTCTTCCTGCTGACAACTTGCCAATATGAAGGCTTGACCCTTTGCAAATTGCAAAGGTTTGACCTGCAAATATGGACATAAAGGCTGTAAAACTGCCCATAATAGAAAGTTAATTTGCACGAGAAGAATAAATGAATGTATAAAATACAAAATGCCACTCTGCATTAAAATTGATTTACTAGTCAAGTAAGTACATCATTTCAGCTTTTATTTGTGAGGTCTGTTATCAAATATACAATTCCTTTAATTTACAGTATTTGATATAAATGTAGGTCCTGTTTAAACCTGACTTAAACTGAATCCAATTCATTTGTTAAGCTATGCTGTGTTTTAATACCTAATTCCATACGCTGCATAAACTGAAAATTATTGTTGTTGTATTTTCCAAAACTGATAGCCAGAATTTTGTAGTGTAAGGTCATATTTTGGTCTTCTGTGTAAGCATAAGACACCTATAAACTCTTTTACTGAAAGACACCCAGTCCATTTCTGTAATTATCCATGTGATATTAAACAAGCCTGGAGCAACATCAAGACAGTAATGGAGTTTATTTACTGTTGTTTGTACTAAACTTGTACGTAAGTGATAATTTTGTTTTGTACTTTCACAAGCCAATAGAAAACAGTTGAGCATAGCCTTTTTAAGTATTTTTCTGCCATTCTATTTTCATTAACTTCAGAAGAAAGATGGAATTTCAATGGCTTGCAAATATTTGCTTGTTAGGGAAAACAGTTTAGGTGTCAAGGTTTGTGGCAGGCGTAAATTGAATGATTCCATACGGTCTTAAAAATGACTCAACCACAGCATCAAATCCCTTGTTAGAAGGTTCAGAAAAATGCAGAACAACCTAATTTAGCATCTATCACTTTAGGAACCTTTACCTTTTCACTAAGATTAATGAACAGAGGAACCATGGGAGATCTGTCATATCCATGCTACTTTCACTGGAAAGCTATTAGACTCATGGAAATCATCCTAGAGTCTCTCACTACTCAAAAAGCAGAATCTTTGTGAGTGTTCAGCCCTTCAAAATGCAGCAGACTTTCTCCATAAACCAAAACCCATAAATATTTCTCCATAAGATCCCAAATTGTGATGGTTGTCTCGAGTATCTGCAAGAGCTAGACTCATGCTTAAGACTTCCAAGCCAAATATATGACCAAAAATATCCTTGTCAACTTCACCCATATCAGTTTCATCCTCGGCTGGACCTATAAATAGTAAGACTGCTGGTAATTTGATAGGCTTTTCTCTGTTCCCCAAGGAAAGAGAGGGAACAGCTTCTAGATAAAGGCATCATAACACATGCTGTGCGATGCATGGGTGGCAGCCTCAATAGGTGCAATGAAACATAGCCCGCTTCAGTGATTTTTTGCTACAGATTTAGTAGCCAATATCCTTTGACTGATTTATCCAGAATACCTGAGCACCTTGACCACCCTTCAAATGCTGTGAGAAACATGGTATGAATCCACAGATCACAATATAGAGAAAACAACACAGGTGAAGCTGTCAATCTGAACGGAAACCACCATCCTCTGAACACAGCAAAAATGCTGTGATATGCTGCCAATCCCTCGTTTGCTGCTGAACCAAGCCTAAGAGCGCTGACATCTAATGTGTCAAAATTGCAAACAATGACACTTCTCAGAAAAACAGCACAGGCTTGAACAAGACATCTGAAGTACAGACTCATTATAGTGGAAAAATAAAAGCCCACCAAAGTTTCTCCCTTGTTACTAGGTGGCATGCTGTACCAGTATGTATACGGAAAATGTCCAGATAGTTCCAACCTGTACAGCAAGACGAAGACTTGGAATTGTCCCTCCTCACTCTTCAGAAAAACTCACAGTCAAAAATAAAACTCCTCCTTTATCTATTGTTATTAGGCCACAATATTACATCTGATAAGCAACCATTGCATCTTTTGTTACTTGTGTAGTATTTTCAGTATGCCATGTCTTAATCCTGTTAGCTTCTGGGATTCAGCAATAGTTATTGAAACAGTATGGCTTATAACATCAGGAAGCAGTAGTTTTAGAGCAAAAATTCATGGCTTTCAGTTAAAGTTTAATGTGACCCATATTCATCCATATGCCGATTCTGTAGATCACACGCTACAGATGCTTATAGGCTACGTCATTCAGGATGTTGTGAACATTTCTAGGACTGTAAAGAGAAATACATGGAAAATTACAGCTTTCATTTACTTTCGTGAGCTATTAAAGCAGTTTGTAACAGCAAATTACAATGATGACCCATTCTCTGTTCTTTTTAACTTGAGCAAAAATTTGGGGATGTCATGTATTAATGCAGTAAATAAAACATCAATGCAATTGTGCTTTACAATGCCAATTAATCCACCTTTTAATGTAGGAATAATTCACTGTTACTAAAGGTAATCCTTAAAAAACAAGGAAGTTTACCACTAGATTGAAACCTTCTCTTTAACTGATGGATATAAAAAAATGTTCTAATGCAGCTCTGTACCAACCCAAGCTGAAGAAGTACAAGGGAAAATTTAAAATCTGTACAGTTGTACGTGTTTTAAATTGGTTTATCAGTGGAAAGATTCTATTGGTCCCTGAGATATTTTTAAAATGCTCTGATTAGTTATATCACCTCGGTGATGCACGGTTAGGTCATAACACCTCTCAGGCCTTTCACGACCTCTTGTGCACTGGTGAGAGGTCTCTTTGTCCAGTACCTGTTGGAACAGAAAAATAAATAGAATACAGAAACTGAAACCCTTTAATTAAAACTGTTTTGTTTATTCTCTCTGTTGGAGTGGCCAAACTGATAAACTAGGAGAGCTAAAAGAGCACTACCAATAGCAAGACCAGTTAAATTAAATCCTGTTACAAAGAAAGAACAGGAATGAGAAAAAAATCAGAGCCCCTCCTTTTAGAAACTGGTGGGACCTGACTTGTGAGTGTTTGCAAATGAGGAAAACGTTTTCTTGTGGACACTTGTGTTTCCAGTGGTGTACCTGGTTGTTGTCAGATTTTAGGATACAGTATACAGCTATTCTGTTCCCTGCCCCGGCTGCTGTATCGGATGGTCATCGTTAACTGGAGTTTGGAGATGTTGGGGGCAAAAATGAGCTGAAAGAAGGGTAGGCAAGGAAAAAAACCATCTCTAGTTATGAGTGGTATTTGTTTTGGTGTTTACCAGCGCAGTGCAAACTTTTGTGTTATTGTAAATGCTGGGATAAAAGTAAGCCTTACTCAAACAGTGAAAATAATCTTCAGGCTCTATATTGGATTAGCTGCAAATATTTAGCCAGGTGGACATGGCATATGGCCAGCGGATGTTGGAGGTAAGGCTGAGTAAACCTGGAGACACCAGCCGTTTTGCTTTCATGTAGCTGGCCTGAAGGGCTGATCTCCTCAGTCCATGTCCAGGAATTAAGGTCTAGGTGTAAGGAGGGATCTGAACTTGGAAATATTTCATTTACTGCCACCTACCCCCAGAGTCAGTGGTGGCAGAGTCATCCAGAAGCCCCATGCTGAGCAGAAGAGGACAGTGCTGTGGGTAACCCTTCATGTACCGTATTTTAGAAATCTTTAAAAGGAGAAGAACGAGCATTGCAAGGATTGAAACAGGACTCAGTCCTGAAGTAAGTTCTTTTGTTATTGGCAAATAGAGTCTCAGTCACCTTTTAATTTTTCCTCTGGTCTCTGAACCTCATGTTCTTGCTGCTCTGGGGCCTCAGAGTGGCCCCTGTGGACTGGTGATGAGAGTGGGGACTTGTGTGTTGGAGCATCTGTAGGGAGGGCAGAGAATCGGGATTTCTCCAAGTAGGTACTTTTATGTTCTACCTGAATGCCTTATTGGTTATATGCCTCGTGGAAGCAGCTGATCTCTAATTCAAAGGCCTTCACTCAGATTTAGAAAGGATTTTAGGTGCTCTTTTCCCCTGTACTTAGTATTTTCTGTTGTCAAACTTAATGTCTCTCCTGGAGAGAGAGCTGATTTTGCACGTATTTTCTTAGCCCGCTGTTCCTCTCATTGCCTGGAGTGAACCTGGGTGCTGACTCCAGAGTTTGAGTTTCAGAGGGGCAGAGCCATCTAAGGAGAGGACATTGTGGCACTTGGAGCTGACAGTTCTTTCAGGGTCTCAGTTTACTTATCCTCTGTCATTGGCAATTTTCTGAACTAAACTAACGAAATAATTATTAAATCTACTTAATTCAGAATCAATACTGTTAAAGACAATGGGACCATTTCTTAATTAAAAAAAAAATAGAATAAAAATTATGGCTAGCTAGCACGTCCCAGCTCTCTCCCCATCTGTGCTATTGAGGTATTCTTGCCCTGCCTACCACTGGCCACAGTGCTGAACTTAGTTGCAAGTGATATTTTTTGTTTCCTTACTTAGCCTGAGAAATAATTAGGTGTCTTATGTCCTTCTATGGACATACTCAGAATGAAGTCATAATGTAGTCAATAAATAAAACTGATAATAGTTCAGTAATTGTGACTGTATGATATCCTGCCTTGCGTTTTATGGATTATATTTTAAATCATGACCAAATTCTGTTCTTGAAATTTGATATTTTCAAAACAATTTAGAAACAACAGTGCTGAGTTCTAATTTTCCTCCAGAAAGGAAAAGTAGGATCTTGCAATCTGCAGAGAAACGCACCAATGCACCACAAGCCTGTGCAGACTGATCCAATTGCTTTCCTAAACAATGAGAGAGGAAAATGTGACATTCAGTCATTTTAGCTCATGTTTTGTTTCATTCTAACAGCTTTGCATGATAATTTTTCCTCCAAAATACAAATAAATGTCACATTGATGAGAACATTGCTAAGCAGGAGTAGAAAATAATTTGGCTTTTAGCATAAAATATTTTTTTAAAGAAAGTGTATCAAGTATCATTAGATGTCATGAAAAAGTAGTCAAGAAATGGTTTGAGCCATACAGATAACCTAAGTCTCCCTACTAAGTTTTAAGATGGGTAAAAAATTAGATTGTTCATATTCAATATTCAGTGTGTCAAAATATATGCAAGAGTCAGTGACAGCAGCCTAAATGCTAATTGGTAGGATGCTGGGAATGATTTTGTACCAAGTGCTAATCAGACTGTTTTTCCACTTAGCGGCATTGCCACTCAATAACTGACAACTTTTAGATTATCTTGAATGTGTTGAAAATCTGCTGTGCTTTCCAAGTGACTTTGACAGTTGTAGTCTGCAAAGAATCCATAAAACTCAAGCAGTAGGTTTCCATGTAGCCTATACTGCGTAAAAAATTTTTCATTCACCATAAGAAGAATTGGGGAGAATACCTATATGGAATATTACAGCTTATTTTTTAAAACTTAAGAAGTTTAAATTTGTTCAGATTATTGAGAAATGTCATTTTATCATTTGACGAGTCTGATTCTGAACATTTTGGGAAGTTTTTTTTACTATGTCCAAATAAGGATACGACCCATATATGCACACTCTTCTGGGAGGGCTAAAAGATCAAATAACACCAAATACTGAAACTGTGTTATGTACCATAAGCCACGTTTACATTGTGAACAGTGAAAATGAGTTGCAGATCTGTTTAAGCCAAAGAAGACAAAATAGTCTTATATCTAATGAGCTTCTTGGAAAGATGGACTGAAAAGTGGTCTGGTTTAAGTTGTGGGTTGTTTTTTATTCCCTCTGTCACCCTTGACAGATTTTCTAATCACTGCTACCCTTTCTTATTTCTCCTTGTATGCACGTTTCTTTTGCGTTAGCAGTTATTGTGATACTATAGCCAAATAAGTGTAATTTATTTGTGTACAGAAAATGATAAACATCTTGTACAGGATAGACCTACATGGAAAACCTAGAGTAACAGAAATTTTTTCCTGCAATCCTGCCTCACTAGGAAGAAATGTGATTCAGCACCTTTGCTGGCACAGGACTTCAAAAGTGTCTCTTTCTGCTGAGATATTAAAATGAAATCCATGACATTCACAATCAAAAAGAGGTTCATTTTGCTCTGGTTCAAATACACCCATTCATTCTGATATTTGCCATCCTATGCTTTGGATCATTTTTTAAAGTCTAAATAAAGCAGGAAAATTTCCTTGGAGTGGAAATGGCAGTGGTCAAAACCCGGCTTAACACCGTAAGGCATCACCCTGCCCGTACCATGACCTCAGCGGGGGCCAGGTAGGGCATCCCCCTGTGGGACACAGTGAGCCAGCACAGGGCGCAGTGGGTTGGAACCCACACTGGGGGTATGAACGTGGGACCTCATGGGTCCATCCCGCCAGCCTGTAGGTATAGGGTGTTGGGCTACAACCTCTTGGGATTAGCTGTAGAAGGTGTTCAGAAATGTGTGGGTGTTTATTAACATTTCACAAGTGTCTAGTTGTTGGGACATGTACATAGTATGACTGATATTGATCCTGCATGCGGGTTAATTACAAGTCATTGGGAAATCAATGAACCGCTTCAATCCTGATTTGGTTTAAACTACATGAACTGAGCAGTTTTTCCCTGTGACGGATATCAAGAGTATAATGGTATTGCTACTAAAGACCGTGACAAGTAGATAATACTTAAGTAAACTGCTTTTGCCAAAACTTATTATTTATAATGTTAGTATGGAGTCTCTGCCAAAAGCATTATTTTTCTGAAAGATATACTTTGGAAATGTTTTGTGGTTTTTTGAAAATTCAAAATCTTTATTTTTGGATTGTTCCAAAGTGCTGGTAAGCTTTAGTTAATGCTAAGAAATAACAGAAACTATGGAATGGAAATATGACTTGCATCTAAAAAATAAATAAAAGCAATGTTAAAAAGCTAGCACATCAAAACATTCCAGCTGTCAAATTTCATAGTTCCACAACGAATCTTGTATCTTGGCTTATTGTCTTGGGTTTGTAGTTTTTTAATTAGACTTTGAATTCTAATAAGATGAAGATATGTTGGGTTTTTTTAAGAGAAATTAGTTTTCAGGCCATTAGCATATTTATATAAGTAATATTGAATGTGACCCTTAGTTAAAAATTCACAGTAAATTAACTTTTCCCTTAATATAAATGATATTTTAAAGCCACTTTAATTATCTGTAATAGAACACAACATTAGTCTGAGATAAATTCTCACAGGAAAAATATGATATATTTATATCAATAAACTTAGCTGTGTCAATTTAACTGGAAAGGAATACTTAAGCCTAGAATTCGGTTCACAAGAAGTTTGAGCATTAAACTTGCATCAGGGGAGTGGCAAAATACTGAGCAAAAGTAGAATATCTTTTCTCTATATAGTCAGATTTTGAAAGTTTATAAATGTGTCCAATATCTTCATGGTTAGATACTTAAAGCTTTCTTTTTAATTAGGTAAGCATATGTTATAATACATTAGAAGACAAAATACAACCAATGTGTATTTCTAACATGCTGTTTTGCAAACATAGAGATATCAATTTGGAAAAAATAGTTTATGAAATGCATTTCAACTACAAATGGCACATCTTAATGTCACAGAAATGAATAAAAATGCTGGTGTTTCAAAGAATTAAGTAGGATTTTAGCTTTAGCTCTCAAATCTCTTTCTCCACTAACCAAAATGAATATGTAATGCCTAAAGTAGTTTCATATTGCAGTCTTTGATACCAGTGTGATTAAGAAAAGCATGAAGAAAGGTTGCTTCGTACACGGTGCTGAAAAATCAGTACTGCTGGAGAGAATGATAAATACTGGAAGCTGCTATTAAAATGAAAGTAATTACTGATATATCTATATCTATATTTATGGCATTGTTTTTCATTTACTTTTGGTATCATTGCATATCATGGCTGCTTCATAATAATTGCAGATGAAATTAGTATTAGGAAAATTCTACAAAACCAACCATTTAAAATAGTCGCTACAGCACTGGGGTGCTGGACCTAACTCGGAAATCTTTTTTTCAATTATTAAAAAAAAAAAAAAAAAAAAAAAAAAAAAGGAGATAACATGAAGTGCTTGGAGGCTGGTATAAATCAGGATTTGCTTTACTGAGATGAAGCTCATAGTTTTGAAGTTTTATTCTTAACAAGCATGAATTCAACCATGATAACCTGATCATCTTCTCTCCATTCAGATGTATGAAGGAAATGTTACACAGGTTGGCTTTTTTAGGGATCTTGAAAAGCACTGCAAGCCCATGTGCAGTAGGAGGTAGTGGCTAACTCCAGTTACTTTTTTGCTCACTAAAAAGGCAAGGTAAAAAGGAGAGCAAAAATGTGCGCATTTTTGTGGGACAAGGTGCTTCGAGAGCAGAAGAGCCAGCTCAGGATGTTTAGACATGGTCTGCAGGCCCTTCTCTGGGAGAGTCTGAACAGGAGGGATAACTTGAGTAGGAAAAAAGAAAAAAAATCACACTGGAAGAGCCATCTTGTATTCTGCCATTTGCCTGCTGACCTAGATTCACTCTCTGATAGAGTTATGACGTTAGAAAAAAACATTACATATTACTTGGGCGTGTACTGGAGTAGAATTGTAAGCTAGAAGCAAATATTAGGTTTAGACATGTGTATCTGGGTTACTTAAAGACTGGAAATTATTTAGTCTTGAAATGGAACATGTTATAGGTTGCTTAAAGACTGGAAATTATTTAGTCTTGAAATGGAACATGTTATAGGTTGTATTTCCATGTATACTAATACGAGGATTAAAGATGCTGAAGCCTACAAAGTAAAATGCTAAATGAGTCTCCATTAAGACCCAGGCAGATCAAATTGTTTGATCTTTGTGGGAAGAAGGAATAACTACTAGAGCTGTATGAGTTCAAGATGACATAAAAACAATAACATTTTCGAGGCATATAAATTTGTCAGTCTAGCTATACCTAAATTATTTCCTCTCTTTACTGGAAGATTTCATCAGTATTAGAAGGACCAAATTACCTTTCCATTATTACTGAAGGGCCTAAACCCCAGAGATGTTGTTCTCCTATGGTAATCCTTAGGAGATTAATCCTCACCTTAGCAGGCAGGAAGTTTTCATCTCTGCACATATACCAAAAGAGGACAAGAAATGATTTTCCCAGGTAATGAACGTTTTTGGAGGCTTTAAAAGTTTCTTAATTTGCGTAAAGAGGAAAATGAGGTTTTTGTCAAGTTTATCACCTAGTAATTTGGGCATTGAGTTATCTGAAGATTGGTTCCTGGACCCTGACAGTTGCCCTGTCCTGAGTAGGGATGAACAAATAACTGGAGTAGAGGAAGAGGGTAGGAAGAATTGGATCAGCATTTGGAGTAAGAATGTGAAAAATTACATTTCAATTTAAGAAAATCTTTATGGAAAAGGTTAATTTGAGAACATGCTTCTAATAAAGCATTTGATAAAAACACAAATGAAGTAAAAAAAAAAAAAAAAAAAAAAAAAAAANATAAAAAATATTTGCTGCATGGTTTGAAACACTCTTTAAATCACATAAGCAAAGTTTTTGCTTACTAAACTGAAATAAGGTGGTAGTGCCACTGCACTGTTATCTGTAAGGCCAGCACTGATACTTACGTTTGTTTAAGAAATATGAAACTTGGGTTCAATTCATCCATCAGCCTGAGGGCATTTGACTCCTGTCCAGCAACTTGCTCAAAATATGATGAAGTATTTAATTTAATAAATTAATATTTTTTTCTATGAAACATTACTTATAAGCCTTTTTCTCATTGTGGAACACAGTGTAGGGAACCTATGATTTTTTTTCTGGTTCAAGAACTTTACCATCTTCATTTTCTAACAGAAATCAGCATATTTTAATATTAAACAAAAATCTTGACTTCAATAATTTTCCTGTGTATTAAGCTCGTTAAGAAGCATCAGGCTCTTAAATCTATTAATTTAATATGAGTAGTGTCGCCTGCAGTAATGCTACTGAATTTATTGCTGAAAGATAACATTTGGATAAAAAGACCATTCCTTTACAAATGACTTCTGAAAAGAAATCACTGCCCTTATAGAACCTAATTTAATTAATCTTCTAGATGAAGGCAGGAGTCAGTAGGAAGAATTTGATGTTGTTTAGCCCCACTCTTATGAATATTAATATTCAATAAAATGATTCTTCTGTTTATTCATTAATACTATAAATGTGCATTCAGAGCTCTAGCTCTAAAAGTTGCCAGTAGTTTTTTTTGTTCCTCTGCTCTTGTAAACAAAGACTCTTGCTTTCCTTCATCTGATTTATACAAAATTTTAACAATGGAAATTACGATGAAACTCTCTTTTAAGGGAGAAAAGGATTAATGAATGTGGACCATGCCTGCCCTAAGCTGCACTTGGAGAACTCTACTGTGTGTCTGTGTGTGTGATTTGAGAATTAACATCTACAGCACCTGACATTTTAAATTGCCTAATTATGCTAGAATACATAAATAGAAGTACAGTTTTTAGGTCTCTGTGTGAACAGAATTTAATTTCACTATAAAAATCGTATAAGAAGCCTTTCTTTAAAAGACCAAAATGAACCAACCTTTATCTTTTCACGCACAATGAATTAGCACAACGAGCAAATGATTTAAGCAGTCTCAACCTGGCTACAACAAACTCAGACCTGGTAGTGTCAAAGCGGACATTTCTCAGTTTAACAGGGGGGCTGGAAGATAGCCCCAGTTTTGCAGAGCCCTTCTGCTTCCCTTCAGCGCTCCCTGCCCATGGAGCCGGGGGAGCCCAATGGCACAGCTCTGCAGAGACAGTGTTTTTTCCACATTTCACCCCTTCAGAGGCTCCCTTATGACACAATGTATTCCTAAATCTCGTGATCTCCAGCATTCAGACAGCAAACAGTTTCAGCTCACACGGAGATTTATGCAGTGAAGCTGGACCCAGCCTCTACCCACGCAAACAGCTTACCATCTCTGTGCAAGATTTACATCTTTGGGGTCTAGCAAGAATAATAGGAAATATATTGCCAAAGAATGTAGTATTTACACTCTCTTAAGATGAAGCAATGTTTTGAAAAAGATTAATTTTATTCAGATCACATTAATAAATATTAAAAAGAGGTGGGTCATCCATGTGAACCTCGTAAAAAGCAACATCCCTCTAGCAAAACTTCATTAGCTTTTTAAGACTTAATTCAGTATTTCCTGGAAATATAGAGAGACACAGTATTCATTGACCAGTATTTTCCCCCTTTCACTTGTAAAGCACTTTGTAAAAAAAATTAAAATCAAAACAATGATTCTTCTTGAAAGTACACTCAGAAGGCATAAAGGTGTCTAAAGCTGGATCAGAAATGGTTCTAGGAAAGAAAGGAAAGGAAATAGTTGAGAAAGTTTGCACTCAAATCTAAATTTTCACTGCAACTTTATCTTCTCTACACAGTTCTGAAAAAGCAGATTTTACTGCAAAATTACATATTTGCCTTCAAGAGGGAGCAATTTCATTGTGCTCTTGTTGTACAAGAGTTCTATAGGCAACTGTGAGTCCACTATGGACTGGATCTCCATCTCTTTACATATGCTATTCTGTTCCAGGGTATTTGGCTGAATATTTCCTTTCTTTTTTTTTAAATCATTCAGGTAAATCATGTTTTAGAAGAGTTTCTATTCTTCAGACTTGTTTTGTTGGAGTGTGGATAAATGAAGAGACTTCACTTGCTCTCTTCGCTAATTGTTTCACAGCAAATTGGTTCAAAACAGTTTACAATTGCTCTCTTAGTAACATTGTAGTAGGCATAAAGGGGGGAAATATCAATGGCGTAGTACGACAGATCTAGTGCTAAACAACTTTTCCTAAACCTCTGAAGATAATTACTTCAAGCTCAAGCAAAGAGTTCTTGGTACATGACCTCTTCACTGTTGCCGAAAAATCTTAGATTATTTTGTGTTTTGTTACGGATTTAATTTTTTTTTTCCCTAGAAATGCTGTACAATGTTGTGGCTGCATATAGAATAATGGTATATTTTTAGATTAAAATATATGTTGATCTGCTTCATTTAAATATAATTGATTTTTAGAGGAGGCAATGCCATTCTTTGCAGTATCCTGTTCACATATGACAATACTCTGAAGCTTGGCAAGTTAATAATTTATGCCAGCAGACCTGTGACTGAGCTAAAACATTTCTAGGAGGATGTAAGTTTAAATATTGCACCTTCTAGAAATATAATTCTGCTGTCATTACCATGGCTGAAGTAGATAAGGCACATGAAGAAAAGATGATAGCTGGCAGAGAGGAGAAAGGGAGACTGTGGTGAATTTGGACTTCTGAGTTAATCTAAGAGTGAAAAACAATCATACCTCTGTTTTAAAAAGTGTGTATTCTGGTGAGTTTTTACCAAAATCTGTTTTTCATTTCTCAAACATTTCAGGTACTATGAAGAATTCCTCCAAGCCTGGTGACACTGCATCCTAAAGGGTAAAATGCAATAGATAATTTTTTTAAATAGTGTTATGCCTTCATTGAGTGAGACACTTTCCCATTTCACTTGGGTACAATCTCACAAAAACCTGAGGGCCATTGCCTTGCAGAGTTGGCTCTGCAAAGATGCTACTGCTCTTAGCAGGAACTGGGAACTCCTGTATTGTGCTCAGACAAGATAAAATCCTGATAACCAGCACTTTTGGTTGTCAGCACTGTAGTACTCATAAAAAGAAAGAGTAACAATTTTATACCTGCCAGTGGCAGCTTCTGCTTATTCTTATTTTTTTGTCTGTCCTGCTGTACACTGCACAGAGCATGTTGAATCTTCCATTTTTTTTTTTTCTTTTTTTTTAAGGAAAATTAGATTTGGTAGGGCAGAAAATACAACTGTTACGCTGTGAGTGTAGCAGATACATGTGTTTCTGTGCTGCTGATTAATACAAAATATGTAAGGCCTGACCAGAACAATACTGCAGCTTAATTCTGTATTTGTAGAGATTATGGTTTTTATGTCAAGATGCTGAGGCGTTTACATGATGTGGATATTTTCCAAAAGCTAAGAAATAATGAAAAATGATTTTCCCAATCTAGTGCAACTGTTACAAGCAATGTAACAGCTGGTGGTCTACAATTCAGTAAGAGATGAACAAACTGGTCTAATCACCTGCAGAGCATAGACAAAAACTAATAAGAAAGTGGGAAGTTAAATAAATAATGAATGAATATCCAAAGGGGAGAAGGTGAAAGATGAGCAGCAACACGTTCTGGTGTAATTAAGTTAGACATTCTAATCAGTCTTTAGAATAAATGTTAAGGATGGAAGAGTTTGCTCAGACCAAAGGTTTGGTAAAATCTGAGCAATGACTTTAGGTACTAAGAGAGGAACTGAATACCTACACTTCTCGGGCATTGTTGCTTACAGACTCACTTCAGAGTATAGCTGTTTGCAGATAAAAGCTATTCTAAAGTAATAGGATGGAAATATAGACTGTGATTTTGCTTTTAGAACAGAACTTGTGTACATTTTGGCAGACAGGGATGGAATAAAGCACAAACAATTGAAGCCAGCCACAAAAGCAGGGATTCTGGTATTCACCTGAAATTTTCCAGAGCAGGCAACTTCCACACATACCCAGAGCTGGCCAGAGAAATTAGGCAAATAAGCTCCCACTGCAAATAAGCTCCCACTTCAAACCAGAAACCAGGGCACTGATAAAACACACACCAAGAAAATAAGCGTTATTTCAAAAGGCGTTTGTGGTTACTTTCTCTTTGATGTGAATCTTAAAAAAACAATTGTGTTGCTTTTCACACAGGAGTTTTATATCTTGGACTCAAGTTGAATTCCCGTACTCTGGAATGGTATGTGTAGAGTCCAGCTGGCTAATCAGGCAGGTTGGTTCGGGCACTTTGCATCACCCCTGTTGAAGCTATACTATCATACAGCAAACACTGCCAGGGCAAATCTTGGCTGTCGTTATACTAAAAGAGGGCACCTTGGCTAAAATTAACACATTATTTCTTTGCAAATGTTTTTCAAGTTACTTCAAGAGCATAAAGAGTATAGCTTCCCAGACTATTTTGACTCTACTTTTCAGAACAACAACAACAACAACAACAAAAAACCCCAAAAAACCAAACGGGAAGTATTAACAATTCCCTATTTAATATGCAAAATTATTAAAATAGCATGTGCTGTATGGTTCTGCTTTCCTTGTGAGAAGTTATGTGGTGAACTGAGGAAGGACCCCAGAGTTTGTTTCCTTTCCAAGATGAGATGATCAGATTTTAATTCTTCCCTATCCAAACTCATTTGCCTTATACTGAAATAAATGTTTTCTAAAATGCTGAGGAGGTCACATTTGTCATTCACAAAGTTTTCTGGGCCTGAGCCAAGGTCCCTGCAGTGATGCAAGTATGCCCTTCTCTAACTGTACATCTTACATGCTCAGTGGAAAAACCTGTGACAAAAACACACTGTGTACATGTGGCATAAAGTTTTTCAAGGGTTCTGTCTCTGCATAAACCAATAAAAAGTTCATAAGACTGTTCAAAGGCAATTAGCTCTCAGCGAGGAGTCCTTTCATGCCAAATTTGTGCTCTCCAGCCCAGCTGTTTCAGTTGCAAATGTCTTTGGAAGAAGTTCACAACAGCAACTTTACAGCATGGAAGAAAAGGTCTCCTCTTCCTTCTCCTTTTCACTCTTAGTGTGGAGATTGCAGGACACCTTTCTTAGTCTCTCAACAAATACTTATCTTCCCTCAGAAACCAACCCTGATTTAATCATTTCAAATGTTGCTTAAACCTTAGAGAATCTAGAGAAGGGCTGTGCATAATCTTAAACTATAGCAGTTGTTTCCACACACACATTGATACTAAAGCATAATGGTTAGCCTTAGCTTTTCTAGTTTTCTCATGAGGGGAGTCAATTATGGCTCCCCATCTGGATTACATATAAATAAAAGCAGCAATTTATTTATCAATTGGTAAAAGTGCAAGACTTCTATTTCATAGATAAATAATTTTTATTTATTGGTAGGTGATTATTTGTATTAACAGAAGAAATACCGTTCTTAAAATGCCCTGTGTTTTCTCTGACTTGACAACATTTTTATCAAGCTGGAAAACTTTCCCATTAAATTCACTTTGAAAAGAGAACCGTACAAAGACTAAATTTATTACTCAACAGATGCTCATCACATCGCTTAATGCTTTATTTCATGGTCCATATTCATCATCCTTTTTTGATTCTTAAATCTATACCCAATTCTTTTTGAACATCTGGTGTTCTCTCTCTTCTATGTTTTTAACAGAATAATTTGTTTGGGCAAAGTGTTTCTTCTTATAATGCTCTTAGTCCTCACGGGTGTTTGGAACATAGGAAGGAGAATAGGACTTCCGTGATTAAATGTAAAGATGTTTCCAAGATTGTTTCATTTTCCGATAAATATAAATCTGTTCCTTCGATGACATCATCTGTTGGCAGCCTTTGACATAAATCTGCTGTTGCTGGGAACCGGGCAGAATGTCCTTGTAAAGGAAATTGTTCTGTGAACAATTGATCTGTGTGCAGACTTCAAGGTAAATTAAAAAATAAACAAACTTAGATTTCTTTTTAGAATGAGCATTAAACTTGGCAATATAGTTTATTGAAAATTTACAAATTGTTCAACGTATTTTCACATTAGCTATTTGCCACATCATATTGATTCGCTTTTTGGTAAGCACATGTATCTACTGGGACTGTTCTCATAACGTCGTCTGGATGGCTAGTGTAGCAGTCCTGAAAATAAAGGTTGCATTCTTGACATCTCAGTAGAAGATTTTAAAATCTTTTTTTTTTTTTTTTTGTCATAGATATTTTCTGAGAAAAATAAAACATGAATATGAAAATTTCAGTAATTCACCATGGTGCCATACACCGTATCTGAAATCTCATTCTGATCCTGTCAGTCACTGCACGCTCCACTCATTTCAATGGAGTTGCTAATACACGCTAGCTGAAACAAGTGGGAAGGAAATACATAACATGTAACATATTTTTATTACCAGATTCCAGTAGTTTTTTCAGCTACATATTTACATGTTAACAATATTGAAATTTCTTGTTGAATCTTCCAGGGCATGTTTCCTTTCCTATAAAAAAAGGAAAAAAAGAAAACAGGAGGAAAAAAAAAAAAAAAAGGGCAATAAAAAAAAATACAAACCTAGGAAATTCAGTGCCATAATGCTAATGCTTTTAGGCAAAGATATGGTCATTAAACCTAGGAAAGAGAATTAAAGCAGACACTCTAATTTAGCTGTTCTTTCTTTGATATATTGATATTCTTTCATTGCTTTGGTGACTCTAGGGAGGGAAAACTGCCTACATCTGCCCTCCAAGGAACTGCTGACTGCCTGGGGGAAACATCACATCTGCTGCATTACACAGCTCTTCTATTCTTCAGCCCAGGTTGCTGGTGAAGACTCTCTATATTCTCCCTCGTCTTTAATACTTCCAGCTGTTCTTCTTTCCCATGAAATGAAATCCCTGCATAGAGACACAGCAATCCTCAAGGTATGCTCTGATTTACTTCTCGTGTTCAAACATAGTAGTGTGGGGCAGAAAGGTCTTGACACAGTATCAGCTCTGCCGACCTGCTGCGATGCAGTTCCTTTCCCCTTAGCACAGGTGTATCTAGCATGGTGCTGACAGTGAACTCTGAGTAGGTTTCACCTGCTGCAACAGAGGAGAATAATGACACAGTACTCAACTATTTCCCAGTTTGTTTAAATTATAGAAAAGAGCAGCAGTGCTACCATAAGTTATTGCAACAGCCCATTTATTCTGCTAAGAAGCCTTCTTGGAAATTTCATCCAGAAACAACTCCCAGACTATTTCCAAATCTATGTCTCTCTCTCACCTTAGCAGATCCACACAGCAATTTTTCTCAGTTTAGGACATTCTGAGAAGGATCTGGGAAACCTAGCAGACCTTTTTGTTGCCTTGGTACTTTGCTACCTCTTTGTTCACAATGTTTAAAGCATGACATTTGACTTCTTTGCTAGCATGCTGTATTGCTTCAAGATAGGAAGGATAACAGAGGTTGTCAAATGCTGACTTGAGCACAACGGATGCTAAAACCCATGGCAAAGCTTGGAAGTTGGGGCTAGATGCCTACCCATTACTGGAACACCTCACAAAACTTAGAAAAATGTTAAGTATTAAGTAGAATAAATTTATCAGTCATAATTTTTTGAATCAGTCAGCTAAATGTTGAAATTTCTCAAATACTTTACCTAGTTGGTCTCATCTCTGAAGTTATCTTGCAATATAAAGGAGCTTCCTGGGACATGTGGTGTGTGCCATAGGAAGGGTGCCATGTTGAGTAGGTGGTTTTAGCAGCCCACAACAAGGCCTGAACATGAAGGAGGATCTGCTGAGTCTCGGTTCCAGAGCTCCTGGGACCAGACCACAGGGGCACCACAGGAGCAGCCAAAACTCTCCCATGATCTTAAGTGGCTGCAGAAAGAGTTCGGTTTCAGAAAATACCAGTACAAGCCAAAATGGAGTTTTCAGGCCAGTCGTTGATTATGAAGTGCCTTATTGACACATATGAAATTTGAACAAAGACTAAGAAACAGTTTTAATATACCAGAGAAGTAGTTACAGCCTGTTACCCTTTGTTTTGTTGTTGCCTCTTGAAGAGCAGTACCACTTCAGTTCTTCTGACAGCATGAAATGTTGCTCCCTTTCATACATTTCTGTGCCTTTACTGGGGACAGGGTGAGTAAAGCAACTGCAATCTCTTTACCCACATTAGGTTTGTCAGCAGGCTGACTTGGGGATAGGGGATGTGCCAGGTGATCTCTAGCTTTGCTCCTCTCTTATTCATTCACATCACTAGCAGTTGTCTGCAAGCTTCATTTTGTCTAATACCATGAAGCATTAAGAGGATCCTCCCTTAAAAGTAGGCAAAGCATTTGGTCTTCAACTGCACGATGAATTTCTAGTAGTACTGTTGAAATAAGCTGGAAGTTATGTAAGTATGGAATGATACACATGATAAAAATTATGGAGTTTCTGTGCTGCATTCTGTAACGTACTCACATCTATGATGTAGGTTGTCTGCTTATAGAAGTCACTTACTAGTGGAAATAATTTGGCTATACTAGGTCAATAACAGTGTCCGCACACCAGCCACGCCACTGGAGCTTTTTGCCAACCCTGGGCTCTGTTTTCCGTAAATAAAAAAACAAACCAAAAGAAAACAAGTTCTTCAAAAACTCGCAGCTCCTAGGGCCTGGTGTAGGAATGTGGAACTGTTTTGTGACAGCTTGTCCCTGCTATATTCAGGGAGGGTCTTTTAAGCCCAGTCTGGGTGTATTTAAGCCCAGCCCATATCAACTTGCATCCCTCGAACGAGGGGGAAGGAAGGAAAGGTGTGCAGCCCGGGTCTCTCTGCTCCCCTCTGACAGTAGATCAGTTAAGATGATATATACCGGTGTGTTTAGCATGCAGAACATGGATCACCTGGCGCTGGAAGTAAAATGTTAATAGAGAACATGATGAAGCCCTTTCTGCTTGAAAGGACAACAGAAAAGGTGGCAGGTTTTTTTAGCCACCCTCAGGTGGAGCCCTGCTCTTTGGGAAGCACCAATTGCAACTTTTATTATTATGAATGTAATCACATGAAAAACCTGTATTTTTGCAAAAATAGATACTTTTGAATTACATTGCTTTTTAATCTTTTAATGTCATATTTGGTGAAGCACCAGCAGGCTGGGAACAGTGAAGTCTCTTTACAACTTTTCATCTTGCCAGTGCTTTGTCAGCCTGAAATACATAGAGATTTACATATATTTTCCCAAGAGATTGCTATTTATCTGACAAGTGTTGAAATTGTGGTTGACATCTTTAATAAGAAAATGGAGCCAAGGAACAGAATGAGTAAATTAAAACAGCCATTAATTTGATTCTAGTTTTGATCTAAAGGAAAAAAAAAAGTCTAGACATGAATTTGTATTCAAAAGAACTCCCATGATTATACAACTAATCCTTGTCTGGAATCAGATATTAGACATTATTTATGATCAGCCAGCACAAGTTCAGATTTCCACTGCTAAAAGTTGACAGAAAGAATTGGAAACTGTGAAGTGAGTAAAATAACTGAATGGTAGACACACTGGTTTATGAAACAATTTCTGGGTACAGTTGTTTTTTCCTCCGCAGAGAGTGGCTCATCTCTCTTACCTATAAAATAATATTGGACTTTATAGTTTTTTTCATTTTTTTCTGAGTTGATATTTTTATTTGCTTCTAAATTAAGTGGGTTAACTTTAATAATTGCTTATTGATTGTTCATGTGCAGTGGCTCATATGTGATACTCATATTCTTTGATTGTTCATATGCTCATGTTTTCTGCCTTGTTAGATCACTATGGATTTATTCAAAATCTTTTCCATTCTTGAGCTACCTGAAAAAATTTGGGTCGTCTGTAAATTTTGACAGTTCACTGCACTATTTCTATAAAATAGTTGAAAGAAATAATGGGAACAGTACCTATTCAGCTGGTTTGACATTCAAATTTTCAGTTGTTTCACTTCTTCAGGGTTAGATGTCTGTCTGACATAGGTCAAACATAGGTCATCTTTTCTGAGAAATGATGGTTGAAAGTGAGAAAATGGTCATCTGTAATGATTCATCTACTTAAACTGAAAAATGGGAAAATGTATTGGCAATTTGTAAATATTTCTACATTTTTTTGAGCAGGGAAATAGTTAGAAAATGTATTTGTATTAGGCCTGTTTTGTGTCTTACTGGATAATTCATTAGTAGTGTATGACCTGATCAAGTGATATATGTCTCAAAATTGCACGGGATGTGGAAGTGCTTGGTGCAGAGCATGCACTAACCCATATTAGTCATTACCTGGCAGGCCAGTCTTTGCTCCCATTGCCTCTCAGTCAATCTATGCCTAAAATAGGGAGATGCAACCTTTCCTCACAATTGTAATAAAACAGCTAAGTACTTGGAGAAGGTGGATGTGACAGACATCATGCTTTTTCTTGATATTTTTGTGGGAAATTAGTCCTTGTGAATTCAGAGAAAGACTTGGAAGTGCCAGGACTGGATCTGAGAGACAGAAATAAGTTTGCGTTCCCTGAGTATGATTTCTGGAGGTCCAACTGCTAATTCTGGGTGTTTGGGATTGCCAAAAGTTGGAAGCATCATTTAGGGATTTTATTTCCTTCCCTGGCAGGTCTCTTAATCCTGCTGTATTTGGAAGTAAAGGAAGCCTTTTTATGTGACTGGATTCTAAAATTTTGCATATTGTAATGGCAAAACAGGGAATAATGCTGAGACATGAGTAACATGTGAAACAACTGATGCCTAAACGATGACCTCAATGACTTGCTGAAGACTGTCATCAGTGAAATTTCTTGTACTCTGTGCTTCAGATAGAGTCTTTGTAGACTATCACACAAGTTTCTAGCAAGATTTTGAAACCAGTCGGGGTTTTAAACCACAGCTAGTGAATTACTATAGCTCATTGTGTCTATCTTTTAAATGATGTAAGCTAAGTAAGTGTATAACAGTTTCTAAACAAATTGAACCATAACTTGGCGCATTTCCAAAAGATCACTGAGGGTCAGAGTGTATATCACTGAGCAATTTTATTTAATTACAGTTTTTAATTCTATTGAAGATTGCTTTGCATTTTTAAACTCTGATGTCCTTGCTCTGTTCTGATCCTTTCATTCTTAAATTATCGCAGAGCAGTAAATTTTAGTAACAACAATACAAAGAACAGTTAACGCTTTTATTTTTGTCATTGATATTTGTTCAGCCATTCTGTATCCAGTTCTTGTCACTTTTCCAAGTCAGTTTGGAGGAATAGAGTGGGCCTTATTTTGATCTCTTCTACATGGATCTAATACCTACGTGTTTATTGTTTGTGAAGGAGCAAAAGAAGAGTGAGCCTGTAAAGAGAAAAGGTAATGAACATTTTTTTGCAGCAATGATTAATTTCAATTTACCTGTAAAATTAGAGATTGAGTAAGATATTGGTTACAAAGCAAAATGCTATGGTGATAGCATCGTTTTATGGGATTTTTCACACGAAGTTTTCTTCTTTTTTGCTCTCTAATAAAAGCATGTGTGCTATTTCTGCTCCAAGGACCTATTTCCTTGTCTTGTTATACCTGTGTGACTAAACCAGCTACAAGATATGTTCTAGTTACGGCTGAGTATCTGCCTGACCCAACTGCTGTAGCTGACTTTTTCTAAATCTGCCTTCTCTCTTCAGGTTACTGTTCTTTGTGCAAAAGACAAGTGAAAGAGGAAGTCTGGAGATCCTAGTGCAGGTTTAACTTTAAATTGAAATTGTGAGCCTTTTGACTGGTATGGCCTCTATCCCCTTGGGTATAGATGATCTTGGTTTTGCTTAACTGTTCTATATTTCCCTGGACGCAAGTGACTAAACTTCTATGATTCTGAGAACGTTAATTTTGCTCAGAATATCAAACCCTGCTTTTTCTTCCTTTTCTCCATTCTCTCTGGTGAAAATTTGTAGCAAAACTGGGATATGGCATTCAATATGCAGTATGGAGAAGTATCACATAATTTGAACCAAAGCATTTCCTTTTGCTAAAGATAGCTAAATTAACCAAAATATGCAAGTCAGGAATCTGCTAGGATGCTTTGTATCACATCCAACTTGGCACTACCCTAAAACAGTAACCATAAAGGTGAAAAGCAAGATCCATTAAGCAACAGGAAATGAAATCTAACAGATTGAGGCTAAAATTTTTTTAATGTTTACAAAAACATTGAAATTTATAAAATGTTCTTTTGGATGGTACAGCGCAAATGTCAGTTAGAAGCCATAATACATTTTCTATCCAATGAGTTTCAAATATTTGAGTCCTATATTAACACATTTATCTTTACTTGTAACACTGTATTCCAAAATGTCTACCAGGTGAGAGTATTGTGAAATTTATTTTTTTCATATCTGTTTATTAAGTGATGCATGGTAGTGGGGTCTCATGGGATAGTTATAATTTAATTCCTAATACTATTTGCCTGAATTATTCATTTGCTGTGTTACTGTGATGATTTTGGGGCAAAGGTGATAATGCTTAGCTATATTTCTAGGAGTTCTTAAAAATAATTGGATAAGAAATCATGCACTGAGGACCTATTTATTATTCTTAATGGTTCAGGACTTATTTGTTTTAATCAAGCAGTAAACGATGTATATCTCAGACTACTTTCATTCCTGGTTTTTGAATCACAATTTGTAAACACTAGAGTGCAAGCCTTTTCATTAGACAAAACAAATTTTTGTGTAGCATTTTTTCCTTCTTATTCCACGCAGTAGGAAATAAAAAACAGACATTAATGTTAGAGGCAAGCCATACTATTTTGTCTAAATAAATACACAGAATTAGCACATCAGTAAATTAATGTGATCATAATTAATCTAATACACCTGCAGAATGTTTTATCCAAATCACTCTTAATTGATTGCCATTGATATTTGTCTGAATTGCTAATAGAAATACAGCTTTTAGTGAGGAAAACAGTCTGGTGTATATTTTCATTAGACTTCCTGTGGCTGTATTGTACTGCACCTGCCTGCTCCCAAAATGCTTGTTATAGCTGTCATATACTTTTATGAGGATGGGAGCAATGTTCTGGCAAGCTAACTTGACTCAAATTGTGTTCAGATATAAAACATGAAGACCCACTTGTGATTGCAAAGGTAGTGAGTCTAATTTGATTAGTGCTCCGGTGACATGGCATATTATGAATGTCATTTGTCATTTCTCATAAGTACTCATGAAAGGATCATTTTCAGAGAAGGTGTAATTGAAGCCCGCGAGCACCTTCTGCACCTTTTGCACTCAGGTGAAGAGCTGTGGAGAGTCAGTGAAACCGCAGTAGATCGTGATCAATTATTGGTTTTAAACCAAAAAGAAACAGGAAAAGCAACAACCTGGAATCCTACCTTCTAAAATGAGTGAAAAATCTTCAGTGGGAGTATGATTTCCTCCTTAAGATTTATGTTACTGAGTCTCAGCTATTAAAAAACCCCCACAATTTAAAACCTTAAAACTCTGTTGTTAAACAACTAGGCCTTATTTTCTAAAAATTTTCTAAAACAACTTTCTATGGGTTGCTAAGCAACTGAGCTTGGAGAAAAAGGTCAGATCCTCAGTTTATGTGAAGTGGAAGATTTCTGTGTATATGTGTGTATATAACCCCCCGACACACACACACACACACATATACTTTTCAAAGATGTGCATCAGGTTAGTATGTCTATCAGGCAGATTTGGCTGTATACACAGAAGTCAACTAATTAAATGATTTTACAGAGATGGCAAAAATTAAATGTTCTGATAGCATCAGTACAATAACAAAAATATCTTCTTGTGGAAAATTACAAAGGTTTTAAGTTTATCTTTCTCAAGCATCCCACTGGAATATGTGTTTGAAATAATCTGTTTTCCACTTCTTAGTTTTTAAGAGTATTGGTATATATAAACATTGCTGAAAGGATTCATTAGAAGGCTGTGAATACTCGGGGAAGAAGCAAGGTGGGAAAAGGCCTCTTTTTCTCTTTTTTTATGGAATATTCTCTCTCTCTTGTCAAAAAACATGACTCAGGTTAGTGATAAGATAATGCTACTGTGACCCCAAACTGAGAGTGTGATCGATATTTGTGGTGTTTGTTATTTACGCAATTAATTTCATAATTATGGTATATTTGCTATATGTCTTACTGTTGTACCTGGGGAGATGGAAGACTAATATAAATATGAACCAGGAATAAATTTTATCTTAAAACATGGGACTAACCTAGCTAATAGAGCTGGACTTTGCAAAGCAGCGTAAGGGAATTGTCTTTGGACACCAAACTATCTTTGGGTTCACTACTAAAATAATTGGAATTTCTGCCACTGGACTTTTATGAAAAGATGAGCTTTTCAAGGAAATTTGGGCTCTGATTCAATTGCCAAATGGGATTTACATAGTAATTTAAAGTAATTTAAACAGTTACAAAAATATATCATGTATGAATATATTTTGCTTCATCATTTATGGTAAAAATAGACACTCATATTTAGATTTCCATATTTTAGAATGTATACAGTGAGGTCGTATTCTTTTTTCTGAATGTTTTTCTTCCCCCCCCCCCTCCCAAAAAAAGTACTTTTACATAAATAACTTGGCTTACAGATAACTCTTTGGAAATGCCAGAACTTCTTTAAGTACTCACCGGTGCTGGCAGCTCTAAACTGGGTAAAGGACTATGCCAATGGAGGGAATGAAAAAAAGTCTCCAGGCTTTTTCAGTATAATAAATATTGTTTGGTGAATTTCTCCTACAAGCATTATATATCAATATAATATACAGTGCTGCTGAATTAGAGTTTCTTTGAGAAATAACTTGTAGGCTACACAAATGGAAAGATAAAGCATGGTAGCTAGTGCTTGGGAAAAACTACGGTAGCTGGGATATCTCCAGCAGCTTGGTGTTTCCTAAGGGCTCTCCTCTGTATGTACTACTGNTTGGTGTTTCCTAAGGGCTCTCCTCTGTATGTACTACTGGCAGTCGTTCTGTCCTGCTTCCATCAGGTATCTTGCAAGGAGCGTGCTTAAAAGTTAAGGGAACAAGTAGAGTTAGGCGAAAAAAAGCAGAAAACAGTATTATCAATATAATGCCAGTGTTCGGTTCATCTTCCAGTGGATACTAGTAGTGAAACAACCTTAATTCTTCAAAACCCAAGTGAG
>WAAD01007163.1:0-10720 GCA_013389945.1 Fregata magnificens
CAACCTTAATGATTCTATGATTCTATGATTGCCTGGTGGAATGGGAAAGGTAGCTTGGCAGTAAATGGGAGCAGAAGCATTAGGAATGCCGATAGAATATTCTTGTTATTTTGTGATGAAGACCTAACGCCCTGAAAAAGTTTCCCTAGAGACACATTTCAAAGGAAAAATAAATATTTAGTTGCCTGAAGGTAACATGCTCAACTTCAGAGAAGTCCAGCTAATTAACAAAATTGTTGGTACTAACCTGGGCAAATGAAACTGGAGTGATATCACATGACAAATATATGTGCTTTCAGGTAATTCTGTGTGATAAGAATGGTTCAGGCTTTCCATTTGAGCAAAAGTGAGTATTTGTAAGCAAGACTGGGAAAAGGGAAGGCTGTAGGAGCGTACCAATGTCAAAGTAATTAACCAGAAATATCAAAAGCTAGCATGGGAAAGGGCTTTTTCTTTGTACAGGGAAATACTGATCAGCTAGTTAGCAGGTAGAATTTCTGCGGATTCCTATCCACTTGCTCACTGAAAACAGCAACATCACACCAGTCTATGCTTCACTACAACAATTCTTCCATTTTCCCATTCATAATCATCATTAATAGATAAAACAGAATGCTTGAAACAATATACTAATACTATCTAATGATAACGGCTTACCCCATCTCTGGGTGAAATCTGCATGCAGGTGAGGGAATGCTTCGGTGAGGGAGGATGGACAGCACGGAAAGCAACCGTGACTCACAATGTGACACTGTACTTCCCTCAAGTCAGTGGCACTACAGCAATCTACTCACCTGAAGTTCTCTTACTGCCTGTTTTAAGCAGCCCTAACTTATCATCATCACATACAACATTTCCAAGTGACAGTGATTTTGGAAATTGCTGGGACCACAGAGGATGCTTTACTGGACAAGGTACTTTACAAACAAAGGAGCACACACCTCTTTCCAAAGTCTGTGTTTTATTATATTTTTTGCTCCAGATCTCCTTAGACACCCAGCCAGTATTTATCATTCTAATTTCCCGACTACAGAAGTTTAATTTAAAATGCAAAAAATCATTTTTCCTACCATGTACACCCAAACTTAAAATCCTAAAGTCAAACTGCTTTTTCCTCAGTCATATATAAGGACCCTAGGGAAGGATCTTGCAGGCTAGATTATGCTCTTCATTACACTTTTACGATCCTGATGAAATACTGCTTCCTTTACACCCTATCACAGCCCAGCACTTGCATGGGTGTATAAACTCTGTATGAAGCAGAATGGTTCACTACACGTTCATAGAGAAGGTGTAAACTGCACATTAACAGCCAGCTACAATGGAGCTGACGAAAGATATGCTACGGCCAGAAAAGCAATCCCCGTGAAAAAGTTTAATACCAATTTAGGTTTTCCCTTTCCATATCCTACTGTATTCTTCTCCCTCCTACCTCTTCCATCTCCTCGCTCTCTCCTGAAAAATCCTGAACCCTCATTCTTTGGTAGGTCTCACCTACCTACCAACATGCAGTTTACATAAGCATTAATACCAATGTCCATGCCAAACGGAGCAGTGCGTTTTGTGATTTCCCCATTTACTCACAGATCATGAATTTCCAGTTTGTAATGAATAGCATTAATCCAAAGCTTTTTATTTTATTTTCACTTCCCAAGCTGTAACCTAAAGATACCTGAGCATTTTTCTTGAGCTGTTCTCCCAAGATGGACAGCCATCACATACTTCTCTCTTCTAACCAATGAGGTAGAACATGGAAAAAAACCACACAGTGCTCAGAGATGGACTAAAACCCAGTCCTACACACTCCTCCAGCCCTCCTCTCACAATTTGAAAGCTTTTGTTCTAACCATTCGATCCTGAGTCCATCAGGGAAGATTTTAGGCAAATTTCAGCCTCACACGTTGAATCAGCAGCAGACATATCACAGACCTAAGTCCACTAGTTCACAAGGATCAAACACTTACTGCTCTTGCAAGTACAGCCTGCTGCAAAGGCGAGCTGGCACACGGAGGCAAACTCTGAATTTGCAGAAACCTGCTGTCCAAGACATGAGGGTAAAGCACTGTGCTCAGCACAAAAGCCTATACAGGCAGACAGGCGAAGTGTTAAATGCCAAATAGTCAGCTAAAGGCAGAACTTTGAGCCCTAAGACCTAAGAAATGTGAGTTTACATTTATGTTGCTCCCTGGAAATGCGGTGGCTACACTGGGAATAAATTAATGTATGCAGGAATTTGTACAAAAAGCCATTAAGGAGGGCGCTCCACTAGTAAAGCACAGAAGTAGTCAGGTCATAATTCAATGCTTCAGTGGGTGATGAAAGAGACAGATGTCTCCATCTGCAGCTTCCCGCTAAAAAGGTAAAGTCGTATCATGCAAAAATCACACAGAGAAACTCTCTCTAGAAAGTCTGTGGGTGCCATCCATGTGGGAATCACGGAAGGTTAATTTTTATTGCTTTGTATCTCACTAAGCAAAAGAAGTCACAGATTTTTCAGGAAGTTTTATCCTAGTTTATAGTTGCTATAATCTCCAGCAATGTATGATCTATTTCTTGAGCTGGTGCTATGAAACTGCGCCCTGCACAGGACTCGGGCAGTACCGCACCTCCCGTGTTTACTTTAAGCATTAGTATGGTGCCAGGCAGAGCACAGCGTCTGAGCTTGTAAGGTGCTTCACAACTGAAGCCTCAAAGAAACCAATGGAGCCAGAATCACTTAATGATGAACGCAGGCACTAATGGGTTGGATCCTACAATGCTCTAACACACACAAACTCATCAAAGAGATTTAATTTACCTTGACCTTGTAGTAGTCCTTGACTTCGGGCTGAATGGAATCAAAATCACCGCTGATGTAATCAGGCAAGAAGCTGAAAGGAAAGCAATGAGCAACGAAATGAAAAATTAATCCATCTTACTACCTTAAATATTTATTTTCTCAAGAGCGCTAAGGGGTACAAGCATTAATCTCTCAAGGGAACAGGAGTTGGTTAAAAGCATGCTAAAACAAGAGTTGATATGAGGTGATACAAAATAAGGTAAAAGACGAACTGTAAGACTGGTAAATCTAGTATCCCTTCTTTGCTGATGGAGCTACACACTGCTTAAATGCTTATACATCTCCCTGGGTCAGTAAGGCAAGACTTATATCTGCATGGTTTTAGAAAGACAACTCTGAAATATCTTTCAAATGTACTATTCAGTCAGCAAAGTATTTATTTGAAAAAGCATATCTGAGTGCTGTACATCAAGCCTTGGAGGATATCGTTTGTCAGAAGATGATGATGATGACGACGATGCTTGGACAGCTGATGCTTGGACAGCTGGTATGCCACAGATGTTCCAAAGATTTGTATTTTAGTTGTTACTGATGTCATCTCATTTCTGCTCTTCTCCTTGATTATTAAAAACACTCCCCCCCAAAATACGGAAGCCAAATGCTCAGTGATATTTAAGTCCTATCTTGGATGTACAAAATGTGTGTGAACTTGATTTCAAATCCTAACCATCATTTGTACAGTAATATTGCTGCAAAGCACATAGAAATAATGTTGTGATATTTATCTCAACTTGCTTCTTGTCATTTTTTAATTGCAGAATGCTTCAAAATATTTACTATATGAATTCTTATCAAATTCATAATGAAACTTCAACTATGCTACAGAAAGAATAACTTAAGAATTTTTTTTNCAGAAATACAGCTTTCCATCTTGCACAGTTCCTGGACTTTTAAGCAGCAGCTAAGATGACAAGTGAAAGTGTTGTGACTGTTTCAACAGATAAGCCTGAACTGAGTTTTGAAATTACAGCTGTGATTTCAATGTTTTCTAACAAATTAAATACATAGCTCCTCTTCTCCAAGGTTACTATACTTTACGAGGGGTATGAGAGTTCATCAGCAAATTAGTTTACAGCTCAAACTGAGTTACGAGGAATTGGGCAAAGCATATTGGGACATATTTTTCTTCCACATGATTTTAGAAGAATGTTGCAGGGTCTACAAACTCTCCACATCAGTAAAACTTCTAGAAATCTCATGTTCTGGCTCTGTTCAAACATTTCAAAAGAGGCCCGTGGTCACTGGCCACCATTTTCTTTGAAAACTGAAAGCTGCTTCAGCAGAAGCTGGTAAGTACAATTGTGAGTTAGTTCACCTGCAACTATGGCATTTCAAATTCACTGCTCTCTACTATTATTAAGGCTATTATAAAAGGATATCTTCTAAAAATAATCTCCCCAAAAGTGATGGTCCCACACTTGTGGCAGGGGGAAGGGCAGTCCCTTCTGCAGCGGGTTTTATCGAGGACACAGAAACCAACTAGAAGAAATGCAAAAGCTTCAGTGCTCTTTTTTGTATGCCCGAGTCAGTATGGTTCAAAAACTAAACAGAAAATTAGATCTGCTCCTTCATTGTGAGACTGACCTTTTCAATGTAAAAAAAATAACCATGTTTTCAAAATTCAAATTTTAAATTGCTGCCTTTTTACCTTTCCACAAGTTTCCTAATGAAATATTTACTGAATACAACAAGCTTAAAAAACTACAGGTATTCTCTTTCAATTTGTTATTTTCCTTTCACTTCTTCCTGCTTGACACAAAGCCATTAAAAGTGAACTCACTCCAGGCATTAGAGTGGTGGCCCCGAATGTAAGCCCTGGAGGTGTCCCAGCAGGTTGGGCAGGAAGAACAGCCAGTTGTCATGGAAAGCCAACTTGGTATGACACACACATCCACTCTGTTGAAAAAGCTGATGTCTTAAGGTTGTTTATCTTACTGAAATGCGGTACATAAATCCAAAAGTGTATCTGTTATTTTTTTTTCTCTACAGTAACTACCAACTGCAGTGCTTTTAAATAGGCAACCATTTCTCCTGAGTGCTTCAAGAGGCATAACTGGGAGCAGAGTTAGTCAAAAAAGTATCTTCTCAGAATCAAATTCTCCTGCACAGCTTCTGGTCTCATCCAAAGTAAAACCATTTCCACGACAAAAGCTAGCTGAAGTTCTGCCTGAATTTTTACAAGCAAAAGAAACAAGAGACTCAGTTGCACCTCCCACGTGTTCTGCCAGGGCTCCTGGCTACATTGCCTGAACGCGTCTCCTCTGCCAGGAAGCACTACATCCATTTTCAAAACACCATCTCTGAACAGTTCACTTGTAGCCACCACAAAGCCAGAAATGACTAACAAAGAATAAGGAATCACGGCTGGGAACTTCAAAATTTCAGAAAGTCTATGCATCACATCAATGAACACGAAGAGAATTCTGTCTTCTTCTCATCTCCTTCCCTTTTAGAAACACCAGAAACAAGGAAAATTCACAAAGTCACTCCTGATGAATTTAAGAAATATCCATCATGAGTTAATCTCAACTTGCACTGTCTGCCTCACAAACATCATAAAGTGTTTCAGCTTTACCTTCAGAGGATGGCTGCTCTTTGTAGCTCATTGACGGTGCAAACCAACAAAAGCAAGCCAGCATTCAGTCAAGAGTCAAAAGCTGTATTTGATTTGGTCCTTTTGAGTTCTGTGGAACAAATTGCCTGATTCAGGTGAGCAGAACTGAGTCAAAGCTCTTCTCCAATTAACACAAGTGAAGAAGGGTCATTGTGTGAAAAGTTGTCCTAGACTGACTAACCTCAGAGAAGATGAGCACTAGCTTATATAGAAAAAGGGGAAATAGTTTAGAGAGATTATACGGAAAAAAACGTCATGCTAAAGTAACTTATGGGTATTTTGTAATAATTGGTTTTCACTTGTTTGCTTTGGTATAGTTTTGTATTTACTCCAGACTAGTCCAGGAGAACAGGCTCTGAAGAATCACCCATCAAGCTCACTACTATGTGAGTGGAAGAAATTATGTCAGAAAAAAGTAACAAGAAAGGCCCTTCCATCAAATTTAAAACAGCTGTCCTTATTTAAATTACCGATTAAAATCAGATATTATATTAGTCTAACCCATGCCTTCCTACCCTCTGACCTCAAATTCATGAATAATTCTTATTCTGTAGCATAGCTGTATTGAAGATGACATATATTTCAGTGACATATATGGTACATATCCTTCCGTGAAGGAGGTTATCTTTTTGCCCATCATGGCAAAGGATGTCTTTAATTCCTTTTCAAAGTGCAATTTAAAATTTTTATTTCTAAACAGTCCAGATGATGCAGTCTACTGCATTTCAGAACCATGTTTTACCAGTCTCATTAGCTATTCATTATCACTATGCATATAAGGTCATGACCAGCTCAGCTGGCTTGATTCTCTGCTGCTTTACACTGACATTTATCAGGAGTGAGCCAACTTCATAATCCTAATGGGACTGAAAGTATAAAATTCATGTGAGATCAGCCTAGTCTACCAAGTCTTTTCTAGAGCTGTCAAGCAGCATAAAACCAGGCACTGAGCAACAAAAAATCCTCAGAGGCTTTGGGCCAGCCAGAGTTTTTCTTTCTCTTCTCATTCTCTTTCCTTTTTTGGGGGCTGAGGGGTTTTTTTGTTTGCCTTTACGTTGTTGCTTTTTTTGGTGGTTGTTTTGGTTTTTGTACTCATCAGGGTATTTTAGAGCCACATGGCATCCATCTAAAATGAGTATGGAGTCAGGAGGGCCAGGATTGCTTTCAGATAAGGACCTGTAGGCACTTCCATAGCAGACTGCTTATGTTTTGTGTATATAACCTTTTTTTAAATAACACAGAGTTTCAATATGAAACCTTTAAAAGTTTAGCTAGCTTACCAAGAAAAAAACAGCACTATTTCTCAGAAGTTTTGAGATGGATCCCAGCTAGGGGATTTATCCAAATTGGATAAAGGCTGAATGTTGACTGAACAGTTTTATGAACTCCCAGGATGCTGGGGTGGAGAGCAGGAAAAAAAAAAAAAAAAGAAGAGATTCCATCAAGTTTGCCATAGTTTCAAGATACACTAATGAAATTTCAGTCCCCAGCACCATAAAACAGTAATCACCTCTTACCATAGACACAGATTACAAAATAAATAGAAGCTATTTAAACTCTGAGGTTCTCATGCTAAGTAAGCACAACTGTGCCTTTTGCCTTCAAGAAACTCATCTAATGGGCACAGCTTAATTCAAGAAGCAGTTTTATTTTTAAATATTCAACACTAATGAACAGCATGTTAAATTTAAAACATCAGAATACTTGGCTCTTTATTCACGCACTTTTAAGAATTCAGTGTGGAGTGGTAAATATGCCTTTTTATGCAGTTATGAAAAAGAAAAAACCCACAACAGATCACATTTTAGCAGTTTATAATAAAAACCTGTGCCGCCTCCTTAAATAAATTGCTCTGGCATAACTGTTCAGTTCTATCATTAATTCAAAGTTACAGGTTCCTAGTACTATTGACTTTTCTCATGATGTAGCTCCTTTAGCACATAATTGTCTGCAATTAACCTTTTTTAAACAAATGTTAACATCAGAGACATGAACATTTAAAGGCAGTATCTGCAGTACCCTTCGCTTCCTTCAGTTACAGCACAGAAAACAATTCCACGCAGACAAGCCGTATGTGTCCCAGCTGTACCATTTGAGGGCACAGAGTGGGTTCCCTATGCTTTTTTTTCACTACTAAAAATAAATTTCAAAACCGGTGCCTTTCACCCCGGACTAACAGACACACACAAGCTACTTCACAGTAGAAAAAAATACAGTGAAGATAAAAAGCTGCAGACTTAACATGAAGCAAAGTCACTAAAGTCAGCTTTGACTTCATAAGCATCTAGTAGTTGAGAATACAGAAGATAAAGCACTCTAGCATTATTTCAGGATAAATATTAAAATCAGAGTTTAACAAAAAACCCCAAGAAACAAAAATTAATGCCCCCAAATCTACGTTCACTAACTGTTAAGGTGCACCTTCAGCTTGCCCTCCTGGCTGTTGGTCTTGACTAGAAAGATGAGTGAGGGCTGTTCTCGTCAGAAAGGTGTTAAGTCTGTTTAAATCTGTCAAAGGTATACTGTTAACTTCTGTGAAGATCAAAGTGTCTTTTCAACTCCCAGAGACAGGTACAGCACAAGTAGATGCCATTTATATTTTGTCTCAAAGCAGCATACTCAGATGCCCCAACTAGATGTACAGAGATGAGTTCCTGGGGAAAGAAGAAATGTCAGATTGCAAGATATATTCAGCGTTAATGTCTATTTAATCTATAAATACCTTCCTGGTATTACCTGCAAGGTTACTACAAGTAAGGATCACACCTGAAGCTCAGAAGCCAAACACTAAATACCCATACAATTAAAGAACTTCAAATTGACCATAAAAAAGCATTTTGTTTTGGTTCATCTTGAACAGATCACACTAAGGATTCCATAACTTATTATTATCATCAGGCCTTTAAAAAATAGCTAAAGGACACTCCTTACCTCCTCCACCCTCTACTTCCCAATCAAGACTCTCTTGAAGTCAGCTAGCTTACTTTTTCTGACTCCATGGTTCACATCATTGTTACTTCAATTCACAAAGCCTCCCTTATCACTACATAATATTTGTATTAGGGTGGCACTAACAACGAAGTTGTGCTAGTTGCTGTACAAATTCAGAAAAAAAAGCCAAAAAAACCCTGGTTGCCCATCCCTTCTGCCAAGACCTTAATAAACCCTAATGTTCATTATGCAATTGCTCTCAGAGAACACAATTCCCAAACATTTTGTACATTACAATAAATCCAGATGACATTTAACAAGATTTGGAAAAAAAAGGTGTGTGTGTGGGGGGGGATAACAACAGTACTGCAGACCCCAATTTAACAAAGAAAGCAAGTATACGCATACATCAGGCCATACACAGATAGCAGATTCGTGTGATCCTGCCAGAATTCTTTGCACAGCCTGTTACCAAATCTGTGGATTACAGTCAGGTAGCTCTGTGGTTAAAAGTACTCAGCAATATTTGGCAACCTTGGAGAACAGCCTCTTTTCTCCTTACTTTTTAAAGAGCTTAGTGTTAAAGAGCACGGAAGTATTATTTTATTTGCAAATGCTATGATTTAAAGAAAAAGATAAAAGTATGTGAAGATATGAGGGCAATAATGCATTCATTTATGCTTGCCTGGTATGCAGTGTCACCTTGCAAGTAATAAAAAAACCCCCTGAAATAAATTGTAGAACATATTACCCTCAGCTCAAACTGCTATGCAAAGCACACATCAGGGGGACATCTTCTGCAGGGGACAGCCAACTAGCTCCCATTATCATTAACAAAAATCATACAGCTAACGCCCTGCCTCGAAACCTTATCCCTCAGCGACAAAGAAAAGTGTTAATGATAACTGCAACTGTTGTATTTTTCTTTTTAATTGCCAATATTTGAAACTGTTCTCCAGTTCCAATCAATGCAGTACAAAATAAAACGATGCTCCAAGATTTAAGAACTGCTCACTTGTTTTCCATAGTGCTGAACACCCTCCTGTGTTCAGGTAAGTACAGGTACTTCAAGAAAAACCCACCACGCACAGGACAAAAGCTGAGGAAGCACGACTACTCATCCAGAAGTGCCAATCTCTAGTCTTCCAGGACACGAGGCCAGAGAAAAGGGGAGAGAAGATGAGCAATGTAACCAGGACTCCCTCCGACAGGTGAGGGTTATCTGACTAACTGAGAAGATAAGAGGCTGACAAGACACCCAAAACCGTTTTCCTCCTTTTCATGTCAAAGCATGGCAGAATTTGCCCTAAAAATTCAGGAAAACCAGCCACTACATTAGAGAAAGGTAAACTGTTCACTATTAACATTTTAGACAGCATGTGAGGAATCAAAGGGATGGGGCGGGATCTAAAACCTGGTAAATTTAGATTGAAGGAGTCACAAAACTACACAAACTGAGATTTAGATACCAGTCTCAAAAAGGCAGCACTGGAAACCAGAGCCAGCTCAGGGCTTCTTCATGGAGTGCCAACAAAGTTGGATTTTGCTGCTCCAAGGTGAGAACAAACTTTTCCAAGACAAGATAAACAATTTCTCTTCTTTCCCAGAAGAGCTAGGAATAAGCATATTATATTTTTTCCTCCTAATTAGATAGTTACTAACAACTCCTATAGTGCAGCTTGAAATCTCATTTTACAATTTTAAAAGTCAGCTTTGATGACTAGTATTTTAACTCTACATGTCCTTTCTGTGAACTTACACACAAGTAACAATACTTAAAAGTCAAGCACAATCAAACAGTAAGCAGTTATATGTGAAAGACCTTCACTGGGATTTTTTTGCTTCCATAATTTACTTACTCTCGCCTGAGTACCTTAAGTACCTGCCCTGAGTTTACCATCTGTTTACATGCTTCCAAAACCAGGGAAGACCACCTATGCAGGAGAGGTTGAGTTTGAAAAAGCCCTTTGTTTCTTCAGGGCTTGAAACTGCAGTAAGTAGCTTGCAGCAGAAATCCTTTAGAGTCCTTTCTACACAGTGACTCACGAGTGCAATGAGAAGAGATTTATCCCCTTATCGAGCAATCTGTTCCAAGCAGGCAAGGAGAAATCTACAGGTTTTCAAAAGTCTTAATTATGCTTCTCCTGTTTGGGCCTGCATTTTCTTCTCTGATTTCCACATACAAATAATTTTATGGATTAATTTTCTGGTTTATGTCCTGAAAAGAGACATCTTGACACTTATCCATAAGGAGGAAGACCAGCCATAAAAGGTGAATTGTCACACAAAAATCTGTGTAGAAACACCTACCCAGAAGACATGAAGTCTTAAGCAAG